>PVKP010041699.1:0-18575 GCA_004027715.1 Plecturocebus donacophilus | reverse complement strand
AGTCTATCCTCAGGATGATTCTAAATGCTCAGCAGCCCCACTGCTGAAGGTGTGGGTCATTGCCAATAGTTCATGCTTCAGCCTTGGTGGCAGCAGCCAGCAGCGGTGGTGGCTGTGGGTGGGCGATGTCAGTGGGACTTCAGGGATATGGAGATGCAGGTGCTGTTGGCCCCCAGGGCAAGATGCCATCTGAGGCAGGCTGGGCTCCCAAAATGGTGCTGTGCTATAATGACTTAGGATTTGGTGTGTGTGGTGGACCTACTGTGAGCTCCCTCTATGAGCAATGCTGTCTCATAGTCTCCAGGAAGCTCCCTTAGTCTCAAGGCCTGTGGAGGTCAACTGGCTCTCCAGTGGCTAAGATTGCAGAATCCCTGATGGAAACATGGATCACTGAGTATCTCCTCCTTATCCATTTTCTGCATTGGGAAGCCTTTCTGGGCTCCAAGCCAGCTCGAGATGAGCAGGCTGCCTTGCTTCCCTCTCTTTATTGGCCTTAAGTGTTTTCTGTTGTTTTTCTGTTGAATTCCAGTGTTCTTTCTTAGATAATCTATTCAGAGTGTGATTACCTACTTGCTAATTTGGTTCTACTTTGTGGAAGAAGCAAGTACCACATGCCTCTACTCAGGCATCTTGAAGCCCCTTTCTGAATGGACATTCTTGAGGCTCATAGAAATACTAAAATTTGCTGATACAAGTTGCAGTGATACGTGTTGAAACTGTTACATAAATAAATAACTGTGAGAAAGAATGAGTTTTAAGTTATCTGCAATTCCTGCTCCTATAGATATAATACTGAGGTGTGTTATTTCCTGGTAAAAGTTATAGGAACAGGAATGATATTCTAGAATACAGCACTATTCTAGCATGGTAGGCTTTTGTTAGGAAACCACAACAATTAAGAGGCAGGTTAGCATAGAGGAGTAGTTGGTGTCTCAATGGTGAAATACTGCTGAGAATCTATTAATTCTTTCCTGCTTAAGTGATTCCAATATATATTACCACAACACCTATGCAAGATGTCTGAATGTGTGTGTGTGTGTGTGTGTGTGTGGTGCATGCACATGCAAGAAAGGGATAGGATAGAAGGCTTGAATCATTTGCAAAATCATTCGGTGCATGACTATATAGGTCTACCAACTTCTATTTTTAAAGCTTTTGAAAGACAAAATGCAAGAATTGAACTTCATGGGATTCAGAAATTAAGAAGACAACTCTTTCCTATGGGGTATAGTAATTACTTTTAATAACTGTTAATTGTTACACATTAGGAAAAAGTTCTTCAAATGGAAACAAACGCTTATCCTTCAATCAAATATGTGCATCGTTGAGCTTGCAAGATACAGATGCTCATGCCCTCAATTACTGAAGGATAAACTTGCCTTGTTTTAGCTCCACATTTTCCAAAGAAAAAAGAAAATTTCCTTGGTAAACATAAGTCATACGGAATTGCATCTTACTTGCTTTATTTATTTTCATTTTACAAGTCATTATTTGAAGTTGAATGGAGATGGTTAAAGTAAGTCCTGAATTACAGTTATATTTGTAATTAAACCAGATGAATCTTCCTTTGTAACATTACAGCATTGTTTCCAGTGGCACCCATAGGTCCACTTTAAAGCCCTCTTACAACTGAGTCCCATCAATCCAGCCTGACCATTTGCTTGAAGTGATAGAGAGGGGTACAACTGAGATGGGACCCCTGTCCACAAATTCATTATTCTTAACAGTGTTTACAAATGGCTGTCTGACAGTCCACTTTGTAAATGACTGCTGCAGAGCTGATTGTTCCTGTGGCTGTGAAAAGTGAAATGAGGGGTCCTTGACTATATCTAATTTGTGAAGGTATTAAATTATTTCCCTGTGAAAGTTTCCTCATTCAATATGAGCTCTTCACCAAGGACACTTAATTACATCTCATGAAGAAACAGGAACATCCTTTAGGTTACACTTCGTTATCTGGCATACGTCATCCTCATCTATCCTATTTTCAGCATCACTCCAAACTCCTGGTTGCTAAACATAATGTTATCCAGTGCTCACGGCAAGAAATTTCCAGACGCAATTCTAGAAGACAGGCTGGCTAAGAAAACAAGGTACTCATTTTCTTAAATTCCAAGACACATTTTGTAAGAAAGACAATTAAGAAAAAATGGTTAGAAAATTAAGTTGACCATATTTTATCTTATTAGTCACTCTCTCCTTGCTTGGCTTCAGATGTGGAAAACTGACAGATGATGCACAGTAAGCCAGAGGATTTGATTAGTAGGTAGATAGGGATTATGAATGCCTAGAGGTGGGTTATAAATATCTGATGATTATAACAGAAAGTGATCTGCTAGCCTTCATCAAATCTCTTCAGGCACCATCTTTTAATTTTACTTCTCATAAACAGTAGTTGAGAGTGCAGGAGAAGATGCTAATTAAAGGCCTAGGTACTATAAACCTGGTATTACCAATTACAAATAGACTTAGCCATAGATAAAAGTCTCCAAAGAGAGTGAGGCAAATATGACTGAAACGTGTTATACTAAACAGGGCTATATGTGTGTATATAATGAAGTACCTCCTGTAAATCACACTGTTTCTGCTTAGTGAAAAGTTGATTTCTTGATGGCTTACATCCTTTTATGCGTTTTGTGACTATGCTCAGATCCTGTGCTGTGAGCCAGTGGTAAGACATGTATGTTCAAGCTAATGCACTTATGTTGTCCCCATGTCAAATGCCACATTTCTGATATTTTTCCCGTGGTATTCTCTCTAGTAAATAATTGGTATTGCAAGGTGGTCTGGGTCATGGAGAAGACTTTGAACAATCATCTTCAGCATACAAACTAAATGACATTTCAGAAAATCAGACATTAAAAATGGAAACTTACAAATTCAACTGTTTCAGGAACAAGACTGCAGCAGAAACATCTAAGCTGATAAATTGTCATCTGTCTTTATTGCTGCAATTGTCCCACTGAATACTCTCCTTGTGAACTTTCTGTTTTGATCTAGTGAGAAGAAACTATATTTGAATTGTTTCTAAAGTAGGAATTATTAGGTTCTAAATGAGATTCTGAGGGGTTGTGTTAGTTCGTTCTTACACTGCTATAAAGAACTGCTCAAAACCAGATAATTTATAAAGGAAAGAAGTTTCATTGACCCACTGTTCCACAGGGCTGGGGAGACCTCAGGATACTTTCAACCATGGCAGAAGGAAAAGCAAACACATCCTTCTTCACATGGTTGACAAGAAGAAGTGCCACACAAAGGAAGAAAAGCATCTTATAAAACCATCAGATCTCATGAGAACTCACTATCACGAGAACATCATGGGAGTAACCACCCCCATGAGTCAATTATGTGCCACTGGGACCCTCCCACTACATGTGGGGATTATAGGAACTATAATTCAAGATGAGATTTGGGTGGGGACACAGCCAAACCATATCATTCTACCCCAGCCCCTTTCAAATCTTATATAATCATTCCTTTCTAACAGTTCCCTCAGTCTTAATTCATTCCAAGTCCAAAAGTCCAAGTCCAAAGTCTCATCTGAGAGAAGGCAAGTCCCTTCCATCTATGAGCCTGTAAAATAAAAACAAGTAGTTTCTTCCTAGATACAATGGGGGTACAGCCATTGAATAAACACAACCATTTTGAATTGGAGTAATTGGCCAAAACGAAGCGGCTACAGGCTCCATGCAAGTTCAAAATCCAATAGGGCAGTCATTATAACATAAAGCTCCAAAACCATCTCCTTTGACTTTGTGTCTCACATCCAGGGCATGCTGATGCAAGAGGTAGGTTCCCATGACCTTGGGCAGCACTGACCCTGTGGCTTTGCAGTACCTTCCCCCTCCCAGCTGCTTTGATGAGCTGGCATTGAGTGTGGCTTTTCCAGGTGCATGGTGCAAGCAGTCAGTGGATCTACCATTCTGGGGTATGGAGGATAGTTCCACTCTTCTCATAACACCACTAGGCAGTGTCCCAGTAGAGACTCTATGTGGGAGCTTGCTCCTCACATTTCCCTTTTGCACTGCCCTAGCAGAGGTTCTCCAGGAGGGCTATGCCTCTGTAGCAAACTTCTGCCTAGACATCCTCTGAAATCTAAATGGAGGTTCCCAAACCTCAATTCTTGACTTCTATACACCCACAGGCTCAACACCATGTGCAAGCTGCCAAGGCTTGGGGCTTGCACCTTCTGAAGCAACAGCTTTAGCTCTACATTGGCCCCTTTGAGCCATGGCTAGGATGCAGAGTGCACCAATTTCCAAGGCTGCACAAATCAGCAAGCCCTGGGGTTGGCCCAGGAAACCATTCTTTTCCTCCTAGGTCTCTGGACCTGAGAAGGGCTGCTGCAAAGGTCTCTGACATGCCCTGGAGACATTTTTTCCATTGTCTTGGTGATTAACATTTGGCTTCTTGTTACTAATTTAAATTTCTGCAGTAGGCTTGAATTTCTCCTCAGAAAATGGGTTTTTATTTTCTATCTCATTGTCAGGCTACAAACTTTAAAAACTTTAAAGTTGCTATGCTTCCTCTTGAACATTTTGCCACTTAGAAATTTCCTCAGCCAGATATCCTAAATCATCTCTCTCAACTTCAAAGTTCCACAGATCTCTAGGGCAGGGGCAAAATGCCACCAGTCTCTTTGTCAGCATAGCAAGAATCACCTTTATTCTAGTTCCCAACAAGTTCCTCATCTCCATCTGAGACCACCTCAGTCTGGACTTGGTTGTTCATGTCACGATCAGCATTTTACTCAAAGCCATTCAACAAGTCTCTAGGAAGTTCCAAACTTTCCCACATTTTTCTATCTTTTCCTGAGCACTCCAAACTGTTCTAACCTCTGCCTCTTACCTAGTTCTAAAGTTGCTTCCATATTTCTGGGTATCTTTACAGCAATGCCTCATTACCCTGTACCAATTTACTGTATTAGTCCATTCTCACACTGCTCAAAGCTAGGCGATTTATAAAGAAGAGATTTAATTTACTCACAGCTCCACCAGGGCTGGGGAGGCCTCAGGAAACTTACAATAATGGTGGAAGGGGAAGCAAACATGTCCTTCTTCACATGGTGGCAGAAGAAGTGCTGAGCAAAGGGGCAAAATCCCCTTATAAAACCATCAGATCTCACGACAATTCACTCACTATCATGAGAACAGCATGAGGGTAATCACCTCCATGATTCAATTACCTGACACTGGGTCCCTCCAATGACTTGGGGATTATGGGAATTATAAGTCAAGATGAGATTTGAATGGGGAAACAGCCAAACCATATCAGGAATTCACCTATGAGTAAAGTTCACAGTGGATCTTGGGGGATCAATGCATGCCACTCAGGCACTTTTTTCTGTTAGGCTCTACTTTGTCTAGTCATTATTGTAGCATGAATTAAGGTTGTTATATTTTAGGACCTTGTAAATCTTGCTTAGTATTTATTAGTCAAGGTAGGTAGATTAAACTGTGAAAGCAGACAGTTTTTTTGAGATTTTAGTGTGTGAAGATAGCAAAGGTCTACTTTTTGCTTATGTGAGGTCCACTGATTGTCAATGCCACCCCCAACCCCCAAGGCAATGGTCCTCTGTACAGCAACTTGTTATTCCAGATCAGTAGGATGCTGTAACTATTAGCTGGACTATTGGAAACAAGTGGGCTCCTATTCAATCAAGTGAAGGAAGAAAAACTGGAGAAATGTGTGTGGGCTTTTCATGGCTTAGCTTGACGTTGTACACATTTCCATCCACCGGCAAGAACTAGTCAAAAGTCTCCACCACAGCAAAGGGGCAGGGGTGTTTAGTCTTCTTAAGCTTCTGCAATCAGATTTGGGTGAGTACTAGGAATGACTGTAATGAAATTTATAATCTCAAAGTAACATTGTAACTCAAGCTAGAAAAATATCTAGCTTTCAGCTTTTAATTCTGCCACCTTTTATTATAATCCCTTGGTGCTACATTGCCACAAAAGAAAAAGAACTGCAATTTCCTTTTGTTTGTGATAAACAGGAGGGCACAATGGCTGGTGTTTCCAGGTCATGATTTATTGGTTCAGCCAGAGCCGCTGCAATGCTGCATTCTTCTAGGACACTCAGCAACACAGCAGGCCTTTTAAAGAATCCCAACTGGCTCCCACGCTGAATAGAAAAGAAGGGAAAAGTATCATCCCAGCTAGCTTTGGCTGAAATGAAAATCTGCTCGAACCAAAAATAGAACTCTCATGGGGATTGTCTTTAAAAAAGAACGGCAGGGCTCAGTAGTTCTATGTGACATATGTTGAATCATTTAAAGTTTTTTTCCTCCACATAGTTTAGTCAGAAACTAAATGGCTTTGAGACAGTAAAAAATAATGAACTTTAACTCAAAAAGACATTTCAGAAATTTCAGACCAGGGCAGCCAAGGTATTTGTCAGCCCAGGCTATTTTCCTTTATCCCCTCTTGCTCCTGGAATGTAAGTTTCTAAAACTCTATTGAATGACAATCCTATAATATCTTACTCTATTATTGTCCCCCGTCTCTCTTGACGCATGCAGTTATCCTCTCTGGAAATGCATGTCTAACATTTTCTATCTGTTCTTCCTATCTATAGGACATTCAAGGTCCTCTTTCAAAGCTCTCAGCTCCCCAAAGCTTTCTGTGCATGTGCTTTATGTTGTGAAATTATCACTTTGTAAAATACCGTCCTTTTCTCCAGGAGCTCCTCTATGTGGTTGAGAACTTAATCACATGCTAGTTCATGCAATACATATTGGAATTATGTCAGTCATATCCTCCCAGAGATCTCAAATGGCCCTGACACACCTTTTCTCTATTGAAATCAATAACACCAAGTTGATGTTACAGATTGGGGTCTCAGTGGCTATTTGTCGGTTGATTGTGCCCCGCTTATTCAAACTGGGGTAATGTGACTTTTCTGAGACATGTGGAATCTCATGAGTAGAACTGATTAGTACATGAATGTGGAGTGTACATGAATGTGGAGACATGTGGAGTATACGTGAATATACTCTTTGGCCATCCCTGATGATGTGGTCTCATCTATCCACTTCCAAATGACTGCTGGGACTGAGTCCATATTGGAGCCAAGGGCTATGCCATTATTGTGCTGTTCCTGCCTCGATAGTGCTGAGACCCCGTTGCATTGCTCTCTCTGGAACATTAGAGAAATCTGTAGATGGGATTATCATTCTCAATTCTTCACTCACTCCTAAAATATATTATAGATATATATCTGTGCTCATTTACTGTATGATTTTTCCTCACAATAGAGCAGGCAGAGTATGTACATACCCTCATCCTGTCCATTTTGGGCTCATGTAGCTTCCTTTGGCCAATGGAGCATTAGCATATATATCCTATGTAGGGGCCTTATGATTATAGTTTGTTTGTCATCTTTTGGTCTATTTTCTGCCTTAAGAAGGATCTACCTTTGGGGTTTATTTGGCCTCAAAACGATGGAAACACATGGAGCAGACTTGACTGTGATCAGCAACTAAGAATCCATTGTAGCCCACCTGACCCAGGTAGGCCCAGTGAATATTAGCCAAACCATGGCTAATTTTTAGAATAGATTAAGAAAAATCAGCATCTGAGGAAAAACACTGAGATTTGAGGAAAGGAAACTGTTAACACAAAATTATCACAGTATAAATCTTACAACTAGATTCGACAGTGCGACATCCAGGGTAGGGAGGCCTCAAAGGCAAACTGATCATAAAAGAGTAGTTGCTGATCTGGGGGAAGAAGTAGGGAACATACTGGAAGAAACCAGAGTGTTCTTGCTGGAAAGACATTGTGCAATGAAAGAACATGGCCCAGGTGGATGACTAGGTGGGGTGGCGACCCTTTGGCACTGACACTTCTAGTGACAGTCTTCTGTATTTGCAGAAATTCTCACTGTATTTGCAGAAATTCACACTGGCAAATTGTGCTGGCTTTCAGACCTCACGATTCTCATGTGGTATAAAGATATGCAGTACGGTCTAAGGGTTAAGAGAATAAGCTCAAGAGCCCAGCGGTCTGGGTTTTAGTCTTGGCTCTGCCACTTGACTGACTTTCTGACCTTGGCAAGTTATTTAGCCTTGTCATATCTCGGTTTTCTTATCTGGAAAATGGGGCTTGTAACAGAAACTACCTCATAAAATCATTGTGAGGAATACATGTTTTAATATCCATAAGTACTTAGAATGGGGTCAGGAACTTAGTAAGTTCTCAGTAAGTCATAGCTATAGAGAACTAGCATTGACATATCAGTAAGTCATAGCTATTTATTACAATCATTATTGTCTAACCAAAATTTAGGGCACAGAAGCCCATAGCACTCTGCTGGGTATCCTGTAAGAAATTCAGACGAATATAAACATGGCCACTATCCTAAAGAAATGTATCATCTAAAATCTGTTGATTTTGTATCCTATGACTTTACTGAATTTTTTTAATTAGTTCTGTTAGGGGTGTGTGTGTCTCTGTGTCTGTGTGTGTATACGTGTTTGTGATCTGTAGAGATTTTTATATACAAGATAATAGCTTCTATAAACAGATATAACTTTACTTCTTTTTAAATTTAGATTTTTTTTTCTTGCCAAATTGCTCTGGGTAGGATTTTGAGTATTTTGTTGACTAGAAGCGATAACCATGGGCATTCTTGTCTTGTTCCTGATCTTTGAATTTTTCACCATTGAGTATGACGTGAATTGTGGGCTTTTCATTTTTGGTTATTATTAAAATAAGGCATTTTCCTTCTATTTCTAGTTTGTTGAGAGTTTTGAATCATGAAATTGTGTTATATTTCGTTAAATGCTTCCCTACATCTATTAAGATGATCGTGTGTTTTTAATCCTTTATTCTGTAATGTGGTGTATCTCATTAATGGATTTCCATTTGTTGAAACACCCTTGCATTCCATGGATAAGTCTCATTGTGGTGTGGTCTGTGATGTTTTTAATGTACTATTGGATTTGTTTTGCTAGTATTTTGTTGAGAATCTTTGTGTCCATATTCAACAGAGATATGGCCTTTAGTTTTATTATGGCGTTGTTTTTTTTTTTCTGAATTTGGTAAAAGGAGACTGTTGGCCTCATGAAATGAGTTTGAAAATATTCTCTCTTTTTCAATTTTTTGAAGAATTTGAGAATAATTGGCATTGATTCATCTTAAAGTGTTTGGTAGAATTCACCAGTGAAGTCATCTGGTCCTGGGCTTTTTTTTTCCATGGGTATAAATAACTTTTAATATGAAAATATATTTAAAAAGCTGTAGAAAGAGCATAATGAACACCTAGATTTATCTATTGCTAGCATTCTATTTGTTTATAAACATGTAATACATAAATGTAACTTTTGTAAACCATTATGGAAGAGGTTGCATACATCATGGCTCTTTACTTTTGGATTTTTAAGTATGTATTTCCTAAGGAAAAGAATACTTTCTCAAATAACCCTAGTCACTTGTAGATTTTAGGACTTTTATAGGACAATTTCCTTCCAGTATATGATTCAGTCTAGGATTATACATTTCATTTAATTACATCTCTTTAGTTTACTTTAATCTGGAACTATTCTTCAGCCTTTGTTTTCAGTTATAACTTAACATTTTAAAATCTAACCCTTACTTTTTAATGAAATATGTATGCCTCATTTGGGGATTTCTTAGAGTTCCTCAGGACTAGATTGAGGTTGTACATTCTCATCTAGTTGCATGGGGGATACAATGCCTTTGTCAAGATACCACATTCAGAGGCATACAGTGTCTATCTGCCCTCATTAGTGAACATAGATTTTGATCATACAGTCAGTTTGTCCAAGTTATTACCCATCAAAAGGTTATTCAATTTCTGCACAATATAGTTAGGATGTTTCTTTTTCAATTAATAAAACAGTCCGTCAAAGACACTTAAGATCTTGCAACTATCTGCCTTCTTATCAAATTTTTTTTCATTAATTTAGCATCCTTTCATGATCCTTGCCTGATCAAATCTTTGCTATAATGATTGAAAAATAATGATTTTTTTCAACTCTAGCTCATCAGCTGTATCTACTAGTCACTAATCAGCATTTTATTTAAGCAAGAACCCTCCTTCTCTCCTGTTTATTTATTGATTTGTCTAGCTATTTTTGGTACAGATTCATTACTTACCATCCTTAAATACTTTGGTGCCCATATTGTCCTCTATGTGGCTGGCAAGAGTTCCTTCAATCTAGCTTCCACGTCCTTGGTCCTTTTGGCATAACTGTGTGTATGTGCGTGTGTGTGTGCGTGCGCGCGTGCACACGTGCACACACACATATGCTTTTTTTCTTTTTTCTTTTGAGTTTTTTTTTCTTTCTGGTGTAACAACTCTGGACAGACTATTTCTTTGGCCTTGTGACAGAAACTCACAAACTCATGAAGTGATCAACTTCAGAACTACTGCCTTCATTAATTCTTTGTTATAAGCAACTAAACTATGACCTCAACCCTTACTGAAAGTTGCTTATCAGCCACACAGCTTATCTAGAAGTCCTTTCCCTTAGAAATGGCCTTCATTGGTTTAGAATTTCAGTCCTAAAGCCTGATCATATTCTTATTCAGTGCTCATTCTGCGTCTGCACTCAGGTGTTTCCTGTAATTTGAGATTGATGGATGGTTAAGCTAAAATGTTACCAGGCAACGAAGATTATGAGTCACAAATTCACACAAGAATATATATTCACCATGGTGCTCTGTGGGATAAAGAAAACCTGGGGTTAGAAATGGAAGATGTTACAGAGGGCTCACACTTCTCGTGGAAGCCTTCCTGCTATCTCTAAGATCTTTGTCCAAGATGCCCCCTTTAGTGATCCTGTTAGAGATGGGAGTTGAGCAATGCCTCTTTCAGCTCATCCCTGGATGAGAAAACAAAGGAGAATTAAAGACTAGACAAGTCATCTAAACATTTTTTCTTTGAAATACCCTAAGATACAGTTATCTAAGATTAACACCAAAACCCATATATGGTGGGCACTGTTGGTGCCTTACCCAGATCTCCTGTACCAGGATGGTATGCCCATACTTGGCTGCTATGAATGTTGGCAGTGAAAAGGTCACAGCTGCTCCCTTCTGTAGAGAATTCATCTAAGCTAATGGAAGCCTCCATACCCAGGAGGCTAAGCTCATCTCTCACTTGGCCTCAGGGCAGCATGGAGCCCAGAGTACAGAATGTTGATCCCTTTACCTCAAACGGGCCCAACTCTGGTGCAACTCATGCTCCATGGATCCCCATGGGATCAGGCTTAGCCTAGACTTCAGAAGAGCCCAGTCTTGCTTAGCTATTTCCCTTCTCTCATCTGCTTCCTGCCCTCCCTTAGAGATCTACCAATTGCACTCTCAATAAATTGTGTGTAATGGGACTGAAGTTCCTGTCTGAGGCCCTGCATCTAAGGAATCTGACTTAAGACTAGATATGTCAGAATAATCTGGGAAACATTTTAAAGATATAAATAATCTCATATGTAAGTGATTTTTAAAATAAGCAGAAATGCATATCTTTGAAATGAATCATTTGGAAAAAGGGAAAAATAATATTTTAAACCACCCTGAAATATCCTAGTACTAATGTTCTTTTAAAAGCATCACCATCTCCCAGTTGCATTAGTTGGAAGTCTCAAAGCCATCTTTGACTTTTTTCCCTCTGACCTGCCTTCCACCAGATGCAAGCTTTGACTGCAGAATTGCTCACTTCTGCAGCCCACTTAACACTCCCAGTCAAGAACATCATGACCTCTCCCTGACATGTCCTCCTTGCTGATATTTCTTCTCCTTTCTTCCCCTCCTGTATTCCGTACGACATCTATCAAGCAGGTCATGCTCTGCAGCCGGCAAAACCCACACTGGTCTCAGCTGGTCTTTCTAGCTTCCTCCTGGATCTGCTGATCTACCTTGTACTATTTGCTCTCTCTATATTCAGAATAAACTCCAACAGTGTTCGGCATATTCTTACCTTTCTTGTCTTTGAACTTGCTTTCCCTCCACTCAAGATGTTTCCTCTCTACCTTCTCTGCCTTTTGAAATCCTGTGAACATTCAGTTCAAATGCTTGTGTCTCCATGAAGCCTTCCAAGATTCCCTGAATAAAAACCAGTTTCTCTTTCTCACATATTTCCTCAGGCTTTTATTTCTCTAGCAAGGCTCTTTCCATATTCTACTTGTAATTTTATCGCCAGTGAATGCATCTCACTTCTGCACTGTGCCATAAATTCTTGAGGAAAATAATTGTAACTTACTCCTTTCTATTTCCATCTCTTCAGGTCACCTTCCCCCCTTCTGATCTTTTAAGCTTGGTCAGCTTGCCTATATCTTGCATGGTTCATATAAATGAAGGGCAGAAAACAATGTCTGTCCTAGATCATGCCTCAAATCCTTCCTTATTGACATGTCACACCCTGCTTCTTGCTTTTCTGTCTTTATGCTCACTCTTGCCTTTTCTGCTTCTTGCCCATTTTAATTTAGTGACCATTACTATTTGTCCAACTTTCATATTTGGTTTATAGTTTGGCCATGGGCTCAACCCCTTTGGTTGTCTTCTGCAGCCTTGGGTGAGAGTTACTTTCCCAAAGTACACACTTATCAAGGATTCAGTACATACGTGTATTCTAGAGCCCATGGGAACAATCAGGGAACACTCAGCCCTGTTTGCTTTCAACAAGCACTAAGTCTATCAGTATAATTTCATTTCAAGCATCCTTTGAGGAAATCAGAAAAGTGACAGCTTATCTACTGTTAGCTCTTCTGCAGCTCTCTATCCAAGGTAAGGCAACCATGCTTCGGCTCTCTCTTGAGTTTCTCTGGTCAGTTGTCTGTCAGGAGAAACAGGCCAGCCCATCATTCTACTCTCCCTCTCCCTCTTTCCCGTAGTTGTCATCAATCTTCTTACTATGCACATGAGAAAACATTTCCATCCTATTAAACACTGGTGCTATTGAGAACTCTGTGGTGGCAGATGACAGAATTGTAGTTTATGTGGTGTCAACAAAGAGAGAACTTATTTGTTCTTATAACTGAAACTTCCAGGGTAGGTCTGACCTTAAGTACTGTAAGACTCAGCTGTAGTAACAGCATTTTCAGGAATCTGTGTATTTTCATCCCTTGACAGTAAGAAATTTTTCTCCATATAAGATTTGATCTTGGCTGGGAGCAGTGGCTCATGCCTGTAATTCCTGTACTTTGGGAGGTAGGTAGATCGTCTGAGGTCAGGAGTTCAAGACCAGCCTGTCCAACATGGCAAAACCCCGTCTATACTAAAAATACCAAAATAAGCCAGGTGTGGTGGTGCATGCCTGTAATTCTGATTACTTGGGAGGCTGAGGCAGGAGAATGCCTTGAACCCAGGAGGCAAAAGTTGCAGTGAGCCAAGATCACGCCATTGCACTCCAGCCGGGGCAGCAGAGTGAGATTCTGTCTTAAAAAAAAAAAAAAAAAAAAAAGATTCAATCTCAGAAAGGCTATTCTACACAGTAGTGATCTGGCCTCCAACAGATCAGGATTTAGATTGTATTAGCTTGGTCACTCTGGAGAAAAGAGAGTTCCATTCTTACAAATTTGGGCCTGAGTCATCAGACTCTTTGGGGTCCTGGACCCAAATTCTTGAACCAATCACCTTGGCTGGGGAAGTAGAATATTCTGATTGCACTGGTCTGAGTCCTAGGTAATCTCTGGAGCTCAGAGGTGAGGTTGATTTCACTCAAACTGTATAGACTAACATTGGGGAAGAGATTGTTCTTCAAAAGAAAAGTAAATATGAACTCCAGAAGAAGGGGAGAGGGATACTGGGTGTCTCAAATGATATACATCTACTATATTCCTTTTTATCTGTACTTTCCCGTGAGATAAGCAGCTAAGAGGGGCCTAAAGATCACATAATTTCTTATAGGTAAAGTCACTGGACTGGGCCGAGGCTCAATAAGACCTGATAAATGGAAAGGTCAAACCAATTGATATTTACAACTTCTTTTATATACAAATTACACATTTCCCAATGGGTTAGAATATTTCATTTACTTTAGTCAGATGTTAATCTGCGTTTCATCTGTTTTGTTTCTCTATTCCCTCTTCTAATCATTTAACCATGTCGTCTGAATTTTCTTTCCTCAAGGATTTTTACAAGACTGAAAGAAGTTTCGTGAAATGTAGAGCCTTTACTCCTATCCAAAATCCAAAGGGAACATTTCTAAGTGTCCTGAAGAGGGTGGAGAGAGATGAACAAGTCTAAGGGAGAAGCTAGAGACTAGAACATTTTTTCAGCCTGGTAAGCTGCTGAAGCACCTGGAACATATTTAGCATTCTTGATCATGGAAATAGAAGAAAACTAATGTTTGAGGAGTGCCTATGTTGTATCGTACCCATTACTTGGTCTTTTATGTGTATAATTTGATTATTCAATTTATTTACCAGGACAATTCTTTAGGAAAAATGGTCTCAATGCCATTTTACAGACAAGGAGATAACTGTAGACTTAGGCAGTTTGAGGCACACATACTTGACCAAGTGGGACTTGACTCTAGGCACATTGGAATCTTGCACCTGTAGCCTTTCTGTTGCTACACTATGGGTTAGTCCAAGAAAAGGTCATTTACCCATGGTTTTCCATGTTTCCAGTGAAAAGAGAACTGGAAGTCACAAAGAACCAACAAGTTGGTCTACACATAGCTTTTATAACCCATTAGAGGGAGGCTGTCCCCCAGTGTATGAACCTTGGCTCACCCAACTTCAAGCTGCTATGTTTTAAAGGTGTTTGGTAGGTTCACAGGTTCACATCCTGGTTCATACCTTTAGTTTTGTTTCCTCCCTATAAGCTCAGGATTCATGGAAGTTCTCATGGAGAGTGATGGGGTCCATGGTCAGGAGACCAAAAAGATCAGAGTGAGAAACTTTGGGATGTTCCAGTTTTCTTTAATTGCACCCACACAGACCTTTGGTTATTGGTAGAAAAATGTCTATGAAATTTTCTGTTTCCAGTTTAATTGCTTTTTTTTTTTTTTTTTTTCTGAGACAGTCTTGCTCTGTTACCCAGGCTGGAATGCAGTGGTGTAATCTTGGCTCACTGGAACCTTCACCTCCTGGGTTCAAGCAATTCTCCTGCCTCAGCTTCCCGAGTAGCTAGGATTACAGGCACCAGCCACAACACCCAGCTAATTTTTGTATTTTTAGTAGAGAAGGGGTTACGCCATGTTGGCCAGGCTGGTCTTGAACTCCTGACCTCAAGTGATCCACCTGCTTCAGCTTCCCAAAGTGCTGGGATTACAGGCGTGAGCCACTGTGTCCGGCCTAATTGCTTTTAAAACTGCTTTCTATCTCGTCTGAATTGACTCCTAAGTGGTTCTTTCTAAGTGGAAGTGTCTTATAAGTTTCAAAACACTATGAAAATGTTAGTTGTAGCTGTGTCAGTAATTGATATTTAAAGGCAGAAAAAAAATCATTTTGGTTGTCCCTCTCTTGTTAAATTTGAGAAGCTCTGAACTCTGACATCTAATTATTCTCATAATTATAGCTAGAGAGAAGGAGAATTAAAAGTAAAATTCAAGCAATTACATGTACAAGGGCAAAAGTTGTTATTACGTTAAAATGCATAGTCCATTGTAATTTTACTTAAGACGGTTATAAAGGAAAGCATCTGAGGTGCAGGAAGTGGAGGAACGGCCTATAGATTAAAATGTTGACCTCAAAGACCCATGAATGCATTTTTAATTTGTCAGTCCCAAATAGATATCTTAGATAAAAGTATTATATGTGAGACATGAGGTAATCTTGTAGCTTTACAGAAAGACAAAATTTTTTTCTCTAATAAACATTTCTAGATTTTTGAGTATTCATTTATTATACACCTATATCTTAGGAACACTTATTACAAGCCTAAAAAATACCTGTTCATTCCACAAATGCCATTAAGTCTAGAATTTCTCATTAGAACCATCCAAATTGAGGATAGAATTCAAACAAATGGAATCTTAATAGCAATTGGTAATTTTTAAAAAAGAGTACACACATTCTTCATTGAAAGGAAACTACCTCTCCCACTCTTACTGGAGATAATGTTCCGTTTATTGATTTGCTTATTTCTTTACCCACATGTTACTGCATCTATGCTTTAATTGTTTTTAGCTTTTTGTTTTAAAACAATTGCAAGTATACAGGAAGGTGCAAAGAAATCAAAGGGAGGCCCTGTGAATCCTTTACCCATCCTCCTCTAATGTAAAAATCTTGTGTAATTATAGGACTGTTATCAAAATCAGGAAATCAATATTGGCACAACACACAAAGCTTATTTGAATTTCACCAGTTGCACATGCAATAGTGTGTGTATGTGTGTGTATGTATGGGTGTGTGTATCTCTATGCAGTTTTATCCCAAGTGTAGCTATGTAACCACCACCATCATCAAAATACAACAAAACTTTTATCAACATGAGGCTCCCTCATGCTGCTCCTTTACAGTCATGCCCACCTTCTCCTCGCATGGCTAACCCCTGTTAACCACTAACATGTTCACTATCATCTATGTCATTTCAGGAATGCTATATAAATGGGATCGTGCAGTATATATTTCTTTCATACTGGTAATTTTCATTCAGCATAATTTCCTTGAGGTTTATCCAAGTTGTTGTGTGTATTAATTGTATTCCTTTTTATTGCTAGTGGTATTCTGTGGAATGAATGTACCACAGTTTGTTTAACCATTTGCTCTTAAATGTAGAAATTTATTTAGCAATTTCTATGTATATATTTTAGTTGAGTGGCTCATTAACATTAGGCATAAGCTGTCTGGTTATGAAACAGGGTCTGAGCACCAGGAGTGTTGGTTTTAATTAAAGAGAGATTAAGAATGAGGCAGCCATCTAGGTAACTTTCTGCTAGAGGGTGTGGCCATGGAGTTCTTCCTGGGTCTTGAAGATGCTGCTAAGAAGAGTGAAATCAGAACCAGGTCCCAGATTTGAGACATCAAATTTAAACCTCTGTCCCCCAATTTATAGAATGGCAGTAGACTTCCATACTTTTCCAACGTTAATGTGCATATGAATCACTTAGAGATCTTGAGAAAATGTAGATTCTAACTCAAAAGGCCTGAAAGGGCCTGAGATTTTGTCATTCTATCAAGCTTCCAGGTGATACTGATGCTGCCGGTCCACAGAGCTCTCTTTGAGACAAGATAATAGCTGAGATTCCCCTATTGCTTAAAACACTTTTCCTGGCTTTCTTTAGACAGGATTAGAGGCTGAGCAATCAAAGTACTGAAGATAGAAGATTACCTGGCAGGAATTCAGAGACTCAAGATATGCTATTGAGAGAACTGAGAGGCCAGAGTAACAGCCAGTCCTGCCTCTTTGTGGGCTCACCTGGGATTAACATATGGGAACTGTGCATCACTTCTCCAGGACCAGAGCTTAGGCCCTTGTGAGCAGCCATGGCAGAGAGCATATCTGGTGGGACTTGGTGAGTCTCTGCATTACCCAGCTCTTAAATACCCTAAATCTCCTAAATGAACCCTTGGGAGCTCACTTAAGAGGACTTACTAGGAATACAAAGGACAATTAGCCATGAGTAATGGACGAGGCTGCTCTGTAGGCTCAGTGATGTGGAGGCTTGGATCAATGATGCCGAGCCATTGACAGCACTGCATGTGTGTAACATTGGCAATGGAAGAATTTTCCTCTTCTTATTTCATTTTGCCTTCATGCAAGAAAGTGGTTAGATTTATTCTAGATCCTTTCAATGAGATTAAATAATTTATTCCAATAGATTGGAAATTTGAGTCAAAATTAAGAATAGTTTTGACGATTGTTGCTGTCAACATTTCATGTTGACTTGTGAATTCATGTCATTCTGGTGTAAGGCACAAAGCAAGAGGATGCTTTGTGGGATCTATACAATGATCAAGTGGGAAGAAGGTCAGCCAGTTCTTTCTGTGAGGAGCCACACAGTAAATATTTTAGGCGTTCAGGCCATGTGGTCTCTGTCACAATTACTCAGCTTTGCTGTTGTAGCACAAATGCAACCTCATAGAGAATATGCAAATGAATATGCACAGCTATATTCCAATAAAACATTATTTATGGTCACGGAAATTTGAACTTTATAACTTTCATGTGTCATGAAATATTCTTCATCTTTTGTTGTTTTGTTAAGCTATTTAAAAATATGAAAACGGGAGAGGATACAAGATGGCTGATCAGACACAACTCCAGTGCACAACACCCAGTGAGAGACAGGCAGAAACCCAGAGATCTCCTAGCTCCAACCGAGGTACCAGTGTTGTACTGAACTGAGCATAAAAAGTCAATACCAAGACAAAAGTATGCCAAATTGCAGGGTCTTTATTGCTGGTGGCCACGGAGGACTTGCGTCTCTCCAACCCATGGCCCCAAAAGGAGGGTGTCAAGACCTTTTATACCCCTAAAACCACCTCGGGGGTGAGGGTGAGGAGCAGGGATGGGGATGAGGGGCTTCAGACATTCCGAGGGCTAGTGGATTCTGTAAATCACCTCCTGGGCGGAGATGAGGGTGAGGGGCTCTGGACATTCCAAGGGCCAGGGGACTTTTGTCACTCCGATTGTTACTTAAGTGGTTTACAGAAGTCAAGA
>PVKP010041698.1:0-18575 GCA_004027715.1 Plecturocebus donacophilus | reverse complement strand
GTACATTTGTGGCCATAGACTTACATTACTGTAGTACATTTGTGGCCATAGACTTACATTATTGTAGTACATTTGTGGCCATAGACTTACATTACTGTGGTCCATTTGTTGCAACTAAGGAGCCAGCATTGTTACATTACTGTTAACTAAACTCTATACTTTATTCACATTTCAGTAATTTTTCCCAATGACCTTTTCCTATTCCCAGATCCCATCCAGGGTGCCACATTGCACTTAAACATTGTGTCTCCTTAGCCCCACAATGCGTGACAATTTCTCAGGCTTTCCTTGGCCTTTGGTGATAGTTTTGAGGAGCAGGGGTGAAGTTCTTTGTAGAATATCCCTCACTTCGGGTTGGTCTGATGTTTTTCTCCTGGGTAGGCTGGGGTTACAGTTTTCTGGGGGAGGAACACCCTAGAGGTAAATAAAGCCACCATTTAAAAATTGCTATGAGGTGCCCCGAACTAAGAAGGGAGACCAAATCTACCAGGGTTATTCAGACAAAAAATTAGAGAAATCTTACTTTTGAGGTCTTTAAATGGTAGCAGTGGTGTATAGAAGGATTTCTTGGAAATGTTTTTCTAAGGAAGTTGTTTGTTGCCTGTCATCATGGTGGTGACTAAATCAGCCTGTATCGGACACACAGGCAAGACTCGGCATTTGTTCTTTTCCTCCGCATCGGCGTTACAGTGTGGCCTTGGGTGAGTCAAGCCCTCGTCCTTGGCCTCTATAGAATTAGGAAGTTGGAAGTAATGACCTTCTGGCCTCTTCCCACTGTGACGGCTTATGCTCTAAGAGGTGACACATAACTCCCTTCAGCATCTGTGAATTCCAAAGTTGGGCTCCCCCCTGCCCCTCTATCAGTCTCAGGTTCGTTGTATTCAGGTGATTTGTGCCCCTAGGGACATGCCCCATCTCCACCCCCTTTTCAAAGCCTTCCTTGCAGACAGACTCATGCACAAATACCTACAAGCCCTAGATGTTTGCAGCATGGATCTCCACTTTGAGGGACGTAGTCGACATTCCAAGGTGATGGTGCCCAGAGCCAGACCCCTGCCCTGGCCGTCCCTGCAGGCCTGCTGACACAGCGCAAGGCCCAGAGTGGCCAGGGTCACAGGCAGACCTACACGCCACGCCATGCTGGAGGCTCTTTCACCCCAAGGGGCTGTTTTGGTTCACCAGCTCCTGTGGCTTGAGTAAGTTAATCGCTGACAACAAGAGCTTAATTTATAACTGGACAGCAGACAAGATAGTTCAAGCTTTGGTGGGGTGGCACTGAACTGTGGCGCGGGGCATTGCTCAGAAGACACCTGGGTCTGCAGCTTGGTGCAGAGGCTGGGAACTTCAGATCCACACTGGTTCCCCAGAGGCTGCCTGGTCCAGAGAGAGGGACCACGTGCTGAGGACGTCCGTTTCCTCTCTCCAGCCTGTTTACTTGTTGTCCAAAACATGTCCAGGCAACAGGCAGGCCCATTAGAAAAATCCAGTTAAGAGAGAGCACTGGCACACCAACCCAGCCCAGGCCCGTTGGAGGAAGAAGGAGGAGGAGGGAGAGAGGCAGTCATGGGAAGATGTGGAAGGATGGATGGGAGCCTGGGGTGAGAGCTCATTTCTACAGCCTGAGTCACCCAGCGTGTGGATTCTCCTGCTCCAGCTCAGGCAGGGCTCAGGCAGGTGTTTGAGGATCTGCCCTTCCATCCCACAGGCATCCGCTTTGTCATTTCCAATGTTAGCCTTCTCATTCTGCGCTCAAAAAAAAAAAAGATGGAAGTGTGGCACGATGTGTAGGCTTCTTGGGGACCTGACCTCCATGCTCCAGATACTGCTTTTATATCAAGTAAAATGACCCTTCTCTGCCACACTGGAGATGTGTGGCTGTAGGGCTACTATTTTTGCCAGATTCAGCGTCTCCTACATCCAGCCAGGACAGTTTGGAGTTCTTAAATCAGGCCTATTTATCAAAGAACCTGCTGGCAATACTTCCCTGATGGCCACTGGACACCATAAGCCCGCAATCTAACTAGAAAGAACATGAGACAGAGGGAGAAGCGGGGCTGGGCACTTTGGGAGGCCGAGGCGGGTCGATCACAAGGTCAGGAGTTCGAGACCAGCCTGACCAACATGGTGAAACCCTGTCTCTACTAAAAATAAAAAAATTAGCTGGGCATGGTGGCACACACCTGTAATCCCAGCTACTCGGCAGGAGAATCGCTTGAACCCAGGAGGTGGAGTTTGCAGTGAGCTGAGATCATGTCAGTGCACTCCAGCCTGGGCGACAGAGCAAGATTCCGTCTTAAAAAAATAAAGAAGAAGGAGAAGGGAAATGGGACTGAAAATCGGATGGAAGCCTGGATGAAAAATAGGGTTGCAGAGGAACTCCTCTGGGGGCTGCCAAAATGTGGGCTTCCTACTTAAAAGGGCTCTGGCAGCCCAGTTGAGTGGTGGGTGACTTACAATGGGTTTTCTCTCAGGAGGCGAGTCTTGTCATTTGGATTCATCCCTGCTGCCCTGTTCCCATTTGTTCACCCCACGTGCAAATGTCTCTATCTCTGTCTTTGTTTATGTCTTTCCCTTGATGCAGAATGCCCTTCCCAGCCATCAAGACCTGGCTGGGATGTCATTTGCGCTGGAAAGCCTCCCAGGGTCCTTCTCTTCAGTCCCTGTGCTTCTTTGTATCTATTGGAACAGTATCTGTTGGGTTCTCAGTTCTAATAGGCTGATTAGTATCACCTGGGGGACCTTGTTAAATTCACAGATCCTAGCCCTGAATCACAATCTCTTAAGGTGAGTTTGGGAAGCTGTTTTCATTGGTCTTCATATGTGTTTTGGATGCCTGGTCAGGGCTGGATATGTCTGTTCTGGTCTATGTCTCCTGGGCCTGGGCACAGAACTAACCTCGTGGTGACCACGTGTCACTGTGTCCAGACAGCCTTCTAGGCCTGGCAAAAAGGGATGCAGAGTGCAAGGCCCACACCCTTTAATTCACACCATTTTAATTCATTCACAGTTCCTGCTTCATGCCCCAGACACTATGCTGGGTCCTGGGGTACAAGAGCAAAACCCGACATAGTTTGCCTTTACACAGCTTTTAGTCTAGTATCAGGGGGAATAGAGGTGACTCAAATTCCCTGTGCCCACATAATTCAAAGTGCAGCTTGAGAGTTGAAAAGGGAAAACAAAGGTGCTCAGACAACCTGCAATGGGGACTCTGGTGCAGGCTGGGAGGTCAGGGAAGGCTGAGCAGAGCGCTAATGGAGGGGCAGTAAAGGAAGGGAGGGGCTCGAAACGGTCTCTTACTGGGGTCTTCAGAACCATGTTCATTTAGTCCAGCTAGGGGGCATTAGGGTGTAAGCTCCTCTGCAGACACCCAAGATGGTTTCCCAAAGGAGCTTCTCCCTACGCTTGCCCCGGCCCCCCAGCTTTCACTTCTGCTTTTCTGTCGTCTGCTGTTGCTGGGAGCCTCTGGGAGCTGATGCGTTTGTTAACAAAGGAAAGACCCATTTTTTCTACGGTGCGGGCTGCCTGCTAGCATATACAGGCAGCCTGTACTAAATCACCACAAGGTGCGCCTCCCTCTGAACTGATGTAACCTTGCGCTGGACACATGATTTGGCGGTGGAGCTCAGGCTGGATTTAAGCTGCCACTCATGCCTCTCCTACCCCCTCTTGGCCCAGTGCCCTTGCGCAGTGAACAACTTGGACAACCTTCTGAGGTGGCCCTGCTGCAGTCTCCTCTTAAGCAGAAAGTTCTGGTTTCTTGGCTCACCCTCACAGCTAGAAGATTCCTTTATCTCAGAAGGAGATAATTAACCTTCTATGGGCATAAAGCTGTTTGGACATTTAGAGAATAATTTATATGTATTTTCTGAAGGACTGGGTATTTTTCTTATCTAAATTGAAATGATGATTCTTTCAAATATGGTCCAAGAGAGTCCTTTCATGTGGTAATTCACACACACTCTGGCTGATAACCCTAGACTTGGCAAATGGTTCAAAGCAGAAATTGGGTTCAGATGAGGTGCAGGGATGATTTTTGATCTGATTTTCTTCTAGCCACTGACATTGGGAGAATTTTGGCCTCTGAGTGGCAGTGGGCTTCAAAAAGCCTGGTAAAATAAAATCTTTTTTTTTTTTTTTTTTTGAGATGGAGTCTCGTCCTGTTGTCCAGGCTGGAGTGCAGTGGCGTGATGTCGGCTCACTGCAACCTCTGCCTTCCAGGTTCAAGCGATTCTCCTGCCTCAGCCTCCCAAGTAGCTGGGATTGGAGGCACACGCCACCATGCCCGGCTAATTTTTTTTTTTTTTTGTATCTTTAGTAGAGACGAGTCTTCACCACGTTGGCCAGCCTGGTCTCAAATTCCTGTTCTGTGATCCACCTGCCCACAAGCCCAGTGTGGCCCATCTCCTTCCAGATATGGAAAGCTGCTTCCCTACTTAAGTGGGGTTAGGGACAAACGTCATCTGTAAGAGATGACACTAGGAATAGAGTGAGAACTGGGAATGATAGATGCGGAAGACAGAAGCTGATCTTATGGACACAGACGAGTACATAAGTGACTAACAGGCCGTATCACAGTTTCACCAGTGATGATGATAATTGGCTTTCGGTTGTCAAAGTGCCATCCTCTTTTAGGTGCCATATCTTTCCATGTCTGACATCTGAAAAAGCATTTTCAGTTGTAAGGATAAGATGAGCTCATGGGTGCTCAGGAAATGGCAGCATCTCTTGAGAGATTGTCTTCTCCTCCAGCACTTTGAGGAGGTTTGGCTCTCCTTATCTCACAGATGAGGAAGCAGGGTAAATTTCCTGCCCAAGTTCACACAGCCCAAATGCACTGAAACTCAGCTCTTCTGGTTCTGGGCCATTCCCCCGACTTCACCTCACAGTGCCAGGCTAGCTTCTTTTAAACTTATTGTTAATTTCCATCAGTTTCAGCTGACTCTTCCTTTCCTCCCAGGCCCTGCCCTCCCTCCCCAGAGGACCTGGGGCAGACACGATCCCTGAATTCACGTGCATGGAATAGAAGTGTGGTGCCTTTCCTGTAAGCTCTGACTTTGGGAGACATGTATGTTGGTGGCTTGAGCATTTGAGAATGCTGGAAATGGGAGTCCCTTTTCCAAAGCCGTGAGATCAGGGGATATTCTGAGACCACACCCAGGGTTGTTTATTTTTAACTCTTAAGACCACCCGGTTTTCCATTGGCCTGAGTTCCATCAGCAAGCCAGGACCCTTTTCTGATCCATACCCCAAAGTCAGCTATAGATGTCTCCAGCCGAAGCTGTTCCATGTTCTGTTAGTAACACGGTTCCCGAGGAGACCAGGGCCTCTTTCCTTCCTTTGTCCTCTGGTTGCTATGCTTCTAGTCACGAAACAGGGGCAGCGTCAAATGAAGACCATCACCTTTTGTGAAACTGTCCTATAGACTAGGCAACTGTGAATTTTTCAACACTGATTTCTCTAATGAACTGCAAGATGACCTAACTCCAACACACACAATTCAACATTTCCATTCCCTGTTTGTTAAGGGTGCAGGTGAATATGAAAAGGCAAATTCAAAAGGTGAACTTTCCTAACTATGAAGGGCACGTGCTGGAGCCCGAACCCGCTGGGAGCCGGGAGACCTGCATTTTGGTCCTGATTCCCTCCCTGCTGCCTGCGTGCTCCTGGGCAAGCTGCTTAACCTTTTGGGGCTTACATGCTTGCTAAGGACTCTTTCAGTGCAAATATTTTATAAACACTGAGAAAATGCAGTTCCTTTGCAACGCTAAATTTCACACATTTATTGTGGCCTGTGATACTTGATGAGTTTAGAATTTCCTTGTTTGGAACAGGGATGGGTATTTAAAACAAAAAGACTTGAGTCCTTTCCTGCTGTGGCCCTGCGTCTGTGGGTCTGGTAAGTTCATTAGGCTGTAGAGTCACAAGCAGTTTATCTTGTAAAAAATACTTCCCATTTGTTTAAAATAAAAGCCTGAAGATGGAGTGGTATTTCCGAATTCCACTGAGTTGGAGCCTTAGAACGAGAGAACCAGATCACAGAGTTAGTCCAGCACATACTTCTGCTTTGCTAATACCTTCCGGTTTTGTCTAGTGCCACTTAGTAGTGAGTATCTGTTCTGGGTCTTTCCAAGGACAACCACATCTAAGTGGGGAGAAGGCCGACATTCAGGGTGCTGGAAGGGTGGGGTGGCATGACTCAGATCAACAGGGCTGACTTTCCACTGTTTCACCTCACTTGCACTGTAGCGACCAGTTCTGGGACTTCTCGGTTGACAGATGTGGAGACCCAGAGTGAGGGAACGATGTACCCCAGAACCCCTGGGGAATTCGACACAACCAGAGACAGCACCTGGCTGCCTTCATGCCCAGTCTAAGGCTGCGTCACTCGAGAGGGCTTCCTCTTCCGATGAATTAAAGCTGATTTGAAGGGTAAAAGAGTCTAAAAAACATACCATTATCTGAACAACAACTTTAACACATGTAAATAGAGGCCCAGAGATTTTTATTTCTATTTTCAGTTGAACACAAATCAAAACCCGGCATGTTTTCAAACACTACAGCAGACGCTTATTTGTATTTCCTGAAGCCACCCCAGTGAACCACTCTGAAATAAATTAAAAAGAATGGTCAAAGCTGAATGCACACCGAGGTTTCCATGTGCTCAGCTCAGCAGATTCAGGTATGACCCCTACAGAGCTTGGACTCTGAACGGGCACTGACATTCTCTACGCTCAGCGACCATTTCACACAATGAATTCATCTGTGTAATTGTACCTGGCTGTCCCCAGATTAACTCCATGTTTGCATGAAGATCAAAATGCTTGCTTTTCAAAGTTTGGTTTTCTTCCATTTCTGTCTTATCTGGGGAGGCATTCATGCTTGGAATTTCCTGGGCTTTTCTTTTTTAAATCTCGTGGAGAGATTGAGAGTATAAGGGGCAAGAGCAGGGGGTGGGAGCAGGGTGGGGATTGCCTTTTATTGTTCTTTTTTTTGAACCAAAAATTGGCAATTATTCTTCACTGTTTTGGTGTTCTCTGGTTAAAGGCAACCCAGACCTCAGGGTAATAGCATTCTTGCTTGCCCCTAACATGAGCTAGAATTCTGCATTATTAAAAAAAAAAAATTTGCGCCAGGCATGGTGGCTCATGCCTGTAATCCCAGCACTTTGGGAGGCCGAGGTGGCTAGATCATGAGGTCAGGAGTTCAAGACGAGCCTGGCTAAATAGTGAAACCCCATCTCTACTAAAAATACAAAAATTAGCCAGGTGTGGTGGCATGCTCCTGCAGTCCCAGCTACTTGGGAGGCTGAGGCAGGAGAATTGCTTGAACCCAGGGGGTGGAGGTTGCAGTGAGCCGGGATAATGTCACTGCACTCCAGGCTGGGTGACAGAGTGAGACTCCGTCTCAAAAAAAAAAAAAATTTTTGATTGGGTTGTCAGTTACATACATAAAGAATGTGCAACTGAAGTACCTACCTTGATAATTACTTATGTCTGCTTTGCTTATACCTTCCGTTTTTGTCTAGTACCACTTAGTGGTGAAATATCTGTTCTGGGTCTTTCCAAGGACAACCACATCCGAGTGTGGAGAAGGCTGACATTTGGGGCGCTGGTAAGAGGGGAGGCATGATTCAGATCAACAGGGCTGACTTTCCACTGTTTCACCTCACTTGCACTGTAGCGACCAGTTCTGGGAGAAATACTGGAAGGCACGCTGCACCTTTCTTCACAATGGGATCAGCAGGTGAAAGCAAGACATTTGAATGGGGTGGAGTGTTTCACTTAATCATTAGCACTGCTGACATCAATGAAAAACAAATAACGCGTATCATTGGCATGGGCACCTACAATGAGTGAAAAGGTCAGGTTCTTAGTAAGCTTTATGACGATGTAGGGGACAGATGGGATTCAAACCGGAGCGGAGGAAGCAGTGTGGCTTGTGTTTCAGCTGCAGTGTACAATTGTTTTTGTGGTCAAAGAATCCAAACTGTGCCGGCTGTTTCAAAACAGCATCAGGAGGGCAGAGGTGTGTTTTCCAGCATCCCTAGTAGGTGCCAGCAGGCAACCTTGAGAACAAACATCTTTCCTTGAAATAGGAAGCCAACTATTTACTTATGCAAGTAATGCTGTAGAAAAGGCTTTATAAGTTGAGTTGCAGCTCCTGAGCTTTGGACCGACCGCTGGACTCGTTTCAAAAGGCTCTTTCCGGAGGAAGAAAAGTCCTGAGGTTCTCAGGTCAAGCCCTGTCTCCAACAACAATTTAAATCAAGAGCCTCCTTTGCCGATAGGTTGAAGCAGCCCAGGCAAACACCATTCAGACAGCTTCCAAACAAAGATGACAATGTTACCATTTCAGCCTGAACACACACCACAGCCTGGTTTCAAAATTCATTCTGTGACACGTTAAAAGTTGGACAAGCAGAACTACAGCATTAACGGGACCCTAACTAAAATTCATGTATTCGACTCATTCATTCAACAAATATTGAGTGGGATGTGCCAGTATCTATTGACTGAGAATGTGTAGTATGACTGCCTGGCATCATTAAATGTGAGTGTAAATGTGAGAGCAGCTGGTATGGTTGTGCTTTCTTCACAAATTTTGTTCAGCTACACAGGGTCAGGTGCTAAATAAGCGGAGAGTTGGATTTAACCAGGGTTGTGGTTTGGCCAAGTAGTGTGAAGTGAAGGAAGAGAGAGTTGAGGATATGCAAGGAAGTGATGGAGAAGAGTAATTATGGGATCGAAAAGTGAATTTTATTTCATTTTTTTGAGACAGGGTCTCTCTTTGTTACCCAGGCTAGAGTGCAGTAGAGTGAGTATGGCTCACTGCAGACCTGACCTCCTGGGCGCAAGTGATCCTCTCATCAGCCTCCTGAGTAGCTGGGACCACAGGTGTGCACCACCACACCTGGCTAATTTGTGTATATTTTGTAGAGATGGGTTTTCACCATGTTGCCCAAGTTGGTCTCGAACTCTTGGGCTCAACTGATCTGCCTGCCTTGACCACCCAATGTGCTGGAATTACAGGCGTGAGCCACTATGTCTGGCCTGAAAAGTGAATTTTATTTATTATTATTTTTTAAATAAGCAATAGCCTTGGATCCAGAAGACTTGCATTCTAAGCCTAACACTGCCACCTACTAGCTGGGCGATCTGAAGCAAGTCACCCTTCTTCTCTGGGACCAACTCACTCCTATAAAATGAGGCAGCTGGACAGGAGCACTAGGAGAGAGAGAGAGGCTCTGTATATGGTTGAACGTGCCATACGAGGTCTCTCCCGCTGAAGGTCATGCGTCCATGTTTCTTCCACAGGCTCCCAGTAGAAGGGAGGTCACTGATATTTCAGGGACGTAAAGAAAAACACTTGCTGAAGGATTCCTTCTCTTCTTTATATTGGCCTCTGATGTTATTTTCTATTTATTTATTTATTTTGAGATAGGGTCTTGCTCTGTTGCCCAGGCTGGACTGCTGTGGTGCCATCTTGGCTCACTGTAGCCTCTGCCTCCCAGTTTCAAGTGATTCTCCTGCCTCAGCCTCCTGAGTAGCTGGGACTACAGGCACACGTCACCTCACCTGGCTTTTTTATTTTTAGTAGAGATGGGATTTCACTATGTTGGCCAGGCTGGTTTCAAACTCCTGGCTTCAAGCGATCCACCCTCCTTGGCCTCCCAAAGTGCTGGGATTACAGGTGTGAGCCACTGTGCCCAGCCTGGCCTCTGATGTCATTAATAGTTTCTGATCCTTCGGCTAGAAGGGGACTCCAAAGCAGGTGAACCTTTCAAACTAGAAGCGACCAGTCATCTTTGGTTCTGAGCAAATTTCAGATGGAGTGTGGTGGAAAGACGACGTTGGACTGAGAGTTGAGGACCTGTATCCTAACCCAGCTCTGTCACTGTTCATCAGTCCCTCCCTCCTTTCGGGCCTCAGCGTCCTCCTCTGTGTAATGAGTGACATTTAAGTTCACTGAGCTCTAATCTGGCTTCCACCATTTCCCTGCACAGGTGGCATGTTTGTGCCCTCTTCAACTTGCCTGGCCTGTTTCAGACTCAGGACTGGGACGGCATTGGCAAGTTTATGGTTTCACAAACCCTGAAGCATAATTTGCCAATAAATGATGAAGACATTAAAAATACTGCACGTAAATACCATGGTCTTGAACAAAGACAGGACTTTGGAATTGTAAGGGGGTGGAAAGGCATTGATGGTACAAACACCTGTTCTTGAGTTTGAAAGCAGCTGGGTAAGTGACTGGCAGACTCTGGGAGAACCACTGGTGCCAAGAACACTGCACAGCACTTTCCCTGGGTGTTGTATCCTAGGCAGTTCAGGTGGTAGGTGGGCAAATCATTGAAAACAAATCAAAATCTCTAGTGAGAAAATAATTTTCATTGTCTTTCGATCTTCCTGAATCCTTTGAGGAGTCTGTTGCTAGGCTAGGCTTCCTCTCAAACACTTGTAGATCTGTCCCTCCTCCCTGAAAATACTCCCCCTCAGCCCCTGCTTTTATTAAACAGAGCAAAAACAGGTCTCAAGCTCAGAAAGTTTACCAGTTTAGAATTTAATGATATTGTTTTGTTTTATTGCATTTCTTTTTGTGATTACTTCCCATTAATGGTATGTGACATTATTTTTCTGTTTAGAGGGATTTACAATTTTTCTTGAAATACAGGTATTCAAATTCAAAAAACTGAGTTGATTTCTATACAAATATTAAGTAATGGTGTAGATTCTACACAGAGATGACACTGTGGGACAGATGGTTCCTGGAGTTTGAGAAACATTGACGGGCAGCGTTCCCTAACCTGGCACTGCTTACACAGGGGAGATACCTCTGAACACAATGCCATTTGGATCTACTGGGTTCTGATAACTCACAGGCTTTTTTTCTTTTTAAATAAATAATTACCTTTTCTTGATCACTATTGTATAAAACTTGGAAATACAGAAAAACATGTAGAATAAAAAGAGAAAATAAATAAAAGTATATAGAATAGAGCCAGGTGCAGTAGCTCATGCCTGTAATCCCAGCACTTTGGGAGACTGAGGTGGGCAGATCACCTGAGGTCGGGAGTTCGAGACCAGCCTGACCAACATAGTGAAACCCCATCTTTACTAAAAATACAAAATTAGCCGTGCATGGTGGCGCATGCCTGTAATCCCAGCTACTCGGGAGGCTGAGGCAGAAGAATCACTTGAATCCAGGAGTCGGAGGTTGCAGTGAGCCGAGATCGTGCCATTGCACTCCAGCCTGGGCAACAAGAGCAAAATTTACTGTAAAAAAACAAAAAGAAAGAAAAAAAAGAAAAATAAAAATAGAATAAAAAATCTCTCATCATCTCTCACCACTCACAAATAACCACTCCTAATATATTGGTATTTTTTTCTCTCTCTGTGCATCAACATAGCTGTTATTATAGTGCATATATTTTATTTTTGTAGCCTATTTCCTTAACCTTATAGTATAAGCATGTTCCATATTATTCAAAATTCTTTATAAACATCATTCTAAATGGCTGTAAGATATTTAACGTAGAGAGCCTCATAATGGATTTAATCATTCCTTAGCTGTTGGGTATTTAACTATTCTCCAACTGTTGGGTTGTTTCTGGTTCTGCCTATTATCATGTTGTGATGAATATATTTTTGTTTGTTTGTCTAACAACAACAAACCCAGGCTGGAGTTCTATTGCTCAGGCTGGAGTGCAGTGATGTGATCATAGCTCACTGCAGCCTCGAACATCTGGGCTCAAGCAATCTTCTTGCCTCATCCTCCCAAAGCACCGGAATTACAGGTGTGATCCATGCATCTGGCCTGAATATCTTTATGCACATCTCTTTGTCTTTATTTTAGATGGTTTCCTTATAGTAATTTCAGAAGTGGCATTCCCAAATGGAAAGATTTTTAAGGCTTTTGGGATACATGTTGCTAGACTTTTTTTTTGAGACAGTCTCACTTTGTCGCCCAGGCTGGAGTGCAGTGGTGTGATCTTGGCTCACTGCAAACTCCGCCTCCTGGGTTTAAGCGATTCTCCTGCCTCAGCCTCCCAAGTAGCTGGGACTACAGGCACATGCCACCACGCCCAGCTAATTTCTTGGTATTTTTAGTAGAGACGGAGTTTCACCATGTTGGTCAGGATGATCTTGAACTCCTGAGGTTGTGATCCACCCACCTTAGCCTCCTAAAGTGCTGGGATTACAGGTGTGAGCCACCACACCTGGCCTCTAGACTTTTTTTTTTTTTTTTAAGAAGGATGGGACATGAAGGTATTCACATCCCCTGAACCTACATGATGGGACATACCCTAATTTGTGTTGTAGGGTGTTGCTGTGACTAGAAAGAGCTCAGACTCTGCTACTTTGGGCAAGTGACCCAACTTTGCCAATTCCTGTTGGTGCAGATCTGAGTAGTCACTTCCCAGAAATCCAAGAGTGGCTGTTCTTCATAGCTAGGCTCATGAGTGCTCATATTTTAGCTTTAAACCTACAGATGTGGGCTGGGCATGGTGGCTTACACCTGTAATCTCAGCACTTTGGGAGGCCGAAGTGGGTGGATCACTTGAGGTAAGGAGTTCAAGATCAGCCTGGCCAACATGGTGAAACCCTGTCTTTACTAAGAAAATATAAAAGTTAGCTGGGCATGGTGATGCACACCTGCAGTCCCAGCTACTTGGGAGGCTGAGGCAGGAGAATCACTTGAACCCGGGAGGCAGTGGTTTCAGTGAGCCGAGATTGCGCCACTGCACTCCAGTCTGGGTGACAGAACAAGGCTCCATCTCAAAGAAAAAAAAATACAGGTGTCATTAACTTCAGTTTGTGTTATTTCCCTTTCAGGAAAAGGGCTCAACAAAAATATTCTGCAACATTACTTGTCTCAACAGCCTAAAATGCTTTTTTGTAGCAGACGTAGGAAAGGTTTGCCTAAACATCCCTGACATTAGGAAGAAATGCAACAGGGGCTCGCGCTTGCTGGTGCACACGATGCGTGGGCCAGGAGCCATGCCGAGGGTCTGGTGTTGTGCATTTCCAAACTTTCCAAGCAGCTGTCCCCATGGTGGGATACACAGAACACTGGTTCTGCAGGATACTGACAGGTATTCCTTGCAAAAATGATTCTGTTGCTTGGAAAAGCCTGTGTTAATGAAAGTGGAACCTTTTCTTCTGTCATTTGAGAATTCCCAAGATGAAGATAGATATTCAGCATTTGCCAAACTCACTTGACAATAAAACCCTTTTCCATCTCAGGATTGACGTCCCAAAGACCAGACTTTGAGAATCACTGCTGACAACAACCTTGCCATATAATATTTATCTTTATATCTCACAGATAGGAAAACTGAGGTCAGGTAAATCGACCAAGATTGCGCAGCTAGTAATTCAAGAACTCAGGATCAGAACCCAGAGCCACTTGACTTTAAACCCATGTTCTGTTCCACTCTCCCCCGGAAAGGGGCTCACACTATAGGGTGCCTCTGACCCAAATGTGGAGTACCTGAAGCTAGAGGTGAATATTAAATGAAGATCAGAGCTTGAATAGAGAATCCCACACTGAGTGTGTTGATCATGGAGATGGGGCCATACTGGAAACTGATGCAGGGTGAATAAGCCAAGGAAATGAGGAGCCTGGAAGTTGAGCATGAGGAAGGCAGTTGGGATGCATTTCGGGGACTGCATGGACTGCAGTGTCATGGAATCAGCTGGCTTATGAGGGAATGGGATTCATCTCTTGTACCTGGGGTAAGGTGGAGAGAGAAGGAGGAACGACATTCTATCTCAGGGCTGCCCAAGACTCTCCTCTTATTACCTAACAGCTCTTGACTATGCTAATTCCTCATGCATCCCACTAAGAAGTCACCAAGTATTCCTTTGTCTCCTGTTGTCCCCAGAGCCTCAGCCTGGGCTGTTTGCTGCTTGGGCTGTGCTCTTCAACAGCTTTACACCCTCTCCGTGTGCATCATTCTGGCTTCAGAGGTGTGGAAGAAATGATTCTGATAATGCAACAGCATAAGAGCTAAAGCACTGCCAGTCCATGCACTCAACAAAGATTCACGTCCCAAGCACTGGTCTAGGCACCACGGATACATTAGTGAGCCCTCTGGACACAACTTCCCTGCCTCATGGCGTAGCCCTTCGCCGAGGGAGAGATAAGCCAGATAAAGAAGTCAAATGTTAGACAGGGACCCGCAGTAAGGAGAAAAGGGGGAGGGCATGATATTTGAGACTGGGTGCCCAGGGAGGCCTTACTGAGAAGGGGCATTTTAATTTCCGATACAGCCCTCTGAGCAGGGAAGGGACTCGACATTGGTTGCATTTCTGGCAGATGTCAGGTATTGCGCACTTGTAAATCCCGTATTTTCTCTTTCTCTCTAACAGATGAAGAAAGTAGGGCTTGAGAAGGCAAGTCATTTTCCTCATTTGAAACTGGTTCTGACACCACCACACCCAGCTAATTTTTGCATTTTTAGTAGAGACAGGGTTTCACCATGTTAGCCAGGCTGGTCTCAAACTCCTGAGCTCAGATGATCTGCCTGCCTCAGCCTCCCAAAGTGCTGGGATTACAGGCATGAGCCATTGTGCCCAACCCAAATATTTTCATTACCTTCCAAGAAACCCCACATTCCTTAAATATCACCCTCCCGTTCCCCCCATGCCTGCTGCCATTTCTCTTCATTTTTGGCAACCACTGATCTATGTGCTGACTCCATGGGTTTTCCTATTCTGGACATTTCATGTAAATGGAATCCTACAACATTTGTCACTGGCTTCTTTGACTTAGCAAAATGTGTTCCAGATTCATCCATGTTATTGCCTGTATTAGTATTGCATTATTTTATAGCCAAATACGATTCCATCGAATAGAGGTACTGCATTCTGCGTATCCATGTATCTGTTGATGGGCATTTGGGTTGTTTCCAGTTTAAGGCTACTATAAAAATGCTCTGGGCCGGGCGCAGTGGCTCACACCTGTAATCCCAGAACTTTGGGAGGCCAAGCCGGTGGATCATTTGAGGCCAGGAGTTTGAAAACAGCCTGGCCAACATGGTGAAACCCTGTCTCTACTAAAAATACAAAAATTAGCAGGGTGTAGTGGTGCGTGCCTGTAATCCAGCTACTCAGGAGGCTTAGGCACGAAAATCACTTAAGGTTGCAGTAGGCTGAGATCTCACCTCTACACTCCAACCTGGGTTGGATAAAAAATAAAATGCTGCTCTGAACATGCGTGTGCATGTTCTTGGATGGACATGCTTTCATTTCTGCTGGGAGTGGGCTGCTGGACCATGTGATTACTCTGTGTGTAACCTTTAGAGGACCTGCCAGACTTTTTTTCCTTTTCTTTGTGAATTCACATCCAACTCACGACTATGGGCTGTGTTTCTCCCTCCTGAATCTGTGCTCACCTGCATCTCCACGGAAACCACCTCTTCGGTTCTTACTGGGAAGGCTACAGTGCCTGTTAACGGGGATCCCTCTCCACCGGGTCACCCTCGGCTACACAGAGGAAGTGTCCCCTTCCTGACGCCCAGGCCACACCCTGGCCTATTGCAGTGGTGCCGCTGAAGGTGGGACCCAGGCACCAGTGCTTCCCAAAGCTCCCCAGGTGATTACGACGCACAGCCAAGTGTGAGAACCACTGCACCCACTTCCTTCTGATCCACACTTTATCACCTGCCACCCGAGTGCCTTCGCGACAGCAAATCTGTGTGATCTGGATTCTTCTTGAAACCCCTCTGTGGCTCTCCATGGCCTCCACAATAAAATCCAAGCTCCCTAGGATGCACACGCATGTCGGTGGCCTGTGTCCCCTGCCGCCCGTCTTGCCTCCTTCCTCTCCCTGACCCACGCCGCACCTGCCACGCTGAGCTACATGTATACCTGCCCATCCGCACCTCCACACCTTGGGACAGGCTATTCCCTCTTCCTGAAGTGCCTGTTCCCAGCTTTCATCCTCCTCTAGGAAGTTTTCCCTGGCAGCTCTCCCTCGGTGGGCTGCGTGGGACCCTCGTGCACAGCCCCAAGCAAGTCTCTGTCCAGACCCTCACCACGCCGCACTGTAACTGTGTTCACTGGCCTCTAGTTCAGGAGCGCCTCAAGGCCAAGGCTAGGGTATCATTCATCTCTGGATCCTCAGCCTGTAGCTGCTTGACTCATGGTAGGTGAAGAATGAAGGAGCAAATGAACGCGCGCTGGCCTATGTAAGAGCTGTGACCAGGTGCAATCCTACCAGCTGCCCAGCTGTGCTCTCCCGAGTCCCAGCAATAACCCTGGGGGCAGGTAGCAGTCCCTGCTCAACCCCTGACCTGGACCAGTGAGACTCACGCACGTCCGCTCCCATGGGGACATCTACCTGCATTTCCCAGTCTCAGGCTCAGTGTGTTTCGTTTCTCCAGACACGGGCCCCAGCAGGCATCAGCAGCAAACGAGAACTGGGTGGGACAGTCCTTCTTGAAGCTAAAGGCAAAGTGCTGCAATCCAGAGATTAATCCTGTAAATCCACTTTCAAAAGGCTGAGTAAAGTAAAGAACCCTGGTTCCTTCTTCTGCCATAAATCGCTAGGCTCAGATGGTAATTGCCGCCCCTCTTGACAAAGCTGAAAAGAGCACGGCATAGCAGCAGTCAGCAAAGAGCATGGACAGGAAAGGTCCTTCTGGTGGGGCAAGCCCCACCTGTCTTCTGCCCCCTGAGCTTTGCCTCCCTCCCCGCATGGGCTTTGCTGCCTCTGTGGGGACCTGTTGGAGGTGGCATGGCTTGACTGCCAGTGCCAGGGGCTTCCATGAGCATTTGTCCTATAAATACCCAGGCTCTGTTCTGCTCCTCAGCCTGCGCTGATGCTGCCTAACTTTCTGTGAATGAATGGAGCACTGTAAAGGAAGTCCAGGTCAGCTGCCCCTGTGTGACTGTGCAAGACTCACCTCCCCTCTCAAGGAGGCAGTGCGGTAGGTGGACTAGTTGATCTTGGAGGCTGCTTTCAGCTCTAATGCCCCAGTTGCTCCTTTTTTTTAGATGGACTCTCGGTCTGTCACCCAGGCTGGAGTGCAGTGGCCCGATCTTGGCTCACTGCAACCTCTGCCTCCTGGGTCCAAGTGATTGTCCTGCCTCAGCCTCCAGAGTAACTGGGATTACAGGCGCATGCCACCACACCTAATTTTTTTGTACTGTTAGTAGAGATGGAGTTTCATCAAGTTGGCCAGGCTGGTCTTGAACTCCTGACCTCAAGTGATCTGCCCGCCTTGACCTCCCAAAGTGCCAGTTGCTCTTTCTGATCCCTGTTTAAGAGCAAAGCTGTGTGAAGTTTTTTCCTCTCAGGTCCTGAATTATCAGGAAAACCATGTTTGGAAAGACCAGAGTCAGGCATAGTAAAAAATAACAAAGTTGAACATGATGACTCTTTGTGTTTTGATTTCTCCTGGATCCAGCCTCTGTCTCTTTGCAGTAACAGAGCAGTGCAGGGAACAGCACTGGAAACAGAGCTTCCAAATCCTTAATTCTATTCTGCTCCATCCCTGACTAGCAGTGTCATTTTTCCTCTGTAGGCTTTGTTTGCCGATCTGTAAAATGGAGATACTTAATGCCTTTCCAATTCATTCAACGGAGCCTCTCAGAGGGCTTGCCAGGTGCCTGGCCCGGTGCTAGGTAGGGAGACAGGTGAGTAAAACAAGACACTAATTCTTGAGGAGCTTATGGCCTGGCAGGGAGGTGGCTGAGTAAACAGGCAATTGGAGTATACTGTGGCAAGTGATATGGCAGGAATCAGAATAACCATAATGAGCATTCATTAGGTCTCACTGATGCTCGGCTCAGCTGTCTCCTAGAGGCCTCATGTGCATCATTCCACTGAGTCCTATAACAACCCTACGAGCTGAGTGCTGCAAATATCCCCATCTTACAGGTGCTCAGGGAAGAATCCCCAGAGGAAATGATGTATCTGTCTTTGGGACCTAAAGTGTGTGTAGGAGCTCAGCAGGCAAAGCCCTGGGCTGGGAGCAAAGACCCTGCACACGTGTGGCCGTGGGTGTGGTTCACACAGGTGGGCAATGGCTGGTGGATGGCAGAGGGGCAGCAGCCAGGAGGATGTGAGATGCCCTAAGAGGTAAATGAGGAGGCTTGAGGGTCAGATTGCGTTGGGAAAGACCCCGTTAGTGGCTGGTGAGAGAGGAGCTGGAGACCTGCAGGTGTGCCGGTGCCCACAGAGCCCTCCTGGAGACACTTGTCAGTTCAGGAAAGAGCTGAGGGCCTGGAGGTCAGGAGGGGTGCATGGCTGGCACTAGCTGAGAAGGGCGACTGAAGCCAAGAACACAGCGTGTCTGGGCAGCCTCCTGAAAAGGCAGAGCCCTGCATCGTCCTGCATGCCAGCTTCAAGCCCCAGCCCACAGGTGCCTGCACACTGCTGGTGGCCTAGGAGAGGAGAGTCGCTATGAGGCCTTCGTGGCCTGGCAAGCATGCCTCAGAAAGATGGTTGGGTCAAGCCCGAGGAGGAAGATCTTTAGCTTTATAGAAAAGAAATGCCAGGGATGCTTGTTATGTGGATAAAAGCCCTTTTCTTCCTCTTACAGCTTGTTTCCTGAAGTATCTTCAACA
>PVKP010041697.1:0-18577 GCA_004027715.1 Plecturocebus donacophilus | reverse complement strand
ATGCGCTATGCTCATGCAGCAATTTTATTTTTGCAATGTCTTTCATTATATACTTTTTGAAATTAAAGTTGTATACACCAGATTAACATACTTAAGCAAGTTACACCCAGTAAGTAAGTTAAGCACAGTAAGTAGGTTACGCCCTGTAAGTAGGCTACGCCCTGTAAGTAGGCTACGCCCAGTAAGTAGGCTACACCCTGTAAGTAGGCTATGCCCAGTAAGTAGGCTACACCCTTAAGTAGGTAAGTAGTTTACAGTTACGCCCTGTAAGCTATGGTAATTAAGTTACAGTTACGCACTGTAAGCTATGGTAAGTAAGTTACCAAGTGTACATACTTAAATTAATATTTTACAATAAACGTAACAAGGGTCCAAAATGAACACAATCAAGCAATAAACCATAAAGAGCCAAAAGTAGACACATTGCCCTCCAAGTCCTCGTATCCATAAAGTAATGTCTGTTAATTATTTTGGATAATGTATAGTTCCTCTCTCAGTTGCTACTTTCCCTTAGCTCGACTCCCCCAACCAGGGATCTGTGTCTGGGATCAAGCTCACCGTATGGTGAGGCCCATTTCCCAGGGGCCTCACACGGCAGCGATCCCCACAGATTCCCTCAGACAGATATGGTGCCTTTGCCAGAGTAGATTAACTTGGTCTCAGATACAGAATATGGACATTTTTGTTTTTTTACTGTGTGCATTTTTGACTGTTTTTCTATCAGAAGAAAAGATCAGAGATTATTTATACTCTCTTGGATGTTTTGGGTTAATCTCCCTCCCACCTCTTGTCATGACATAGTCCAAAGAGATCTAGACAGCCTGGACATCCTGCAGAACATCACACCGATCAACTCTATCAATGACATCATGCTAATTAGACAAAATGAACGAAAAATGCCTAGTGCATTTGAGGCCTTGGTAAGACACGTGTACTTGAGAAAAGGAGTGACAAATTGTACAAGTCCTCATGGGCCCACAGTATCTGTAAAATTATTAGGAATCCAGTTAATGGTTGCCAGAATATCCCCACCAAAGTACCCTAACCACACACAAAAAGAAGCTCACCACAGACTATGTCTTTTCATCCTTGGAGAATGTCATATTCCACACCCGGGAATACTGAGCAAACTATAAACTGGGTGGCATAAAAGGCTTCCAGCTCTGAGGTGGAGAAAAACGGGAAAGTGCTCAGCAGCAGAACCGGGCTGTAATGCATGCAGTCCTTGCACTGTGGTGTTGGAAGTAGCAGTGCTAGCAAAAACACCATGTGGAGTTTCAGGCAAGTCCACTAGGATTCTGGAGGGAGACCATGCCACTTTTAGTGGAGAATTGTATTCTTTGTTGAAAAGATAACACCACCAGGCTCTAATAGAGATGGAGATATGGATCATGTGATAACATATGACTGTGAAATTTGAAACTGGAATTGACCACGTAATGCTGGTTTCTATTAGATTCACCAAGCCATAAATCAAGGAGTTCCACAGTCACATGTCTTAAAATAGAAGTGATACATGCAATATTGAGCATGCACAGAGAAAGAGGGAAAAAACAAGTTGCTTGAGCAGATAGATAGCCTAGATCACTATGCTATTTATCACTTTTGCAATGACACTTTTTTCTCAGTTCCTACATCTGGATGTTTGAGAAATTAAGACAGAACTCAACTTTCATTCTCAAATGGGTCAGCTCAATATGTGAGTGCAAACCGCAAGGGAATGCTGTCTGCATTATAGCTTCAGTCAAGTGTGACCCTCAAAAGACAGCAGTCAGACACAAGTCTCCTGAAATACTGAATTCTAGGCAGTACACTTGGCCATCTATTTTGTGAGGAAAGAAAACTAGACAAAATTAGAACATGAATGGACTCACAGACACTAGAAAAATGGCTTGACTAGCTGGTCATAAAGCCTAGAGGAAAAATTCTGAAAAATCAGCAGTCTGGGCTAGAAGCACATGGGTATATATAGGGAAGTAGGCACGTTGTGTGTGAAGTTTCTTTCTTGCATTGCCATAAAAGATCATCCACAATGGAAATGAGACTACAAAACCAGGTCATCAGAATTACTGATATTTTACTTTACTGAATTTCTGTCATCAGGAATTCTACCTGTTCCAAATGAGTTGGGTAACTGGGTCCAAGAATACAGAAGTAGTAGCAGGAATGGCCCCTGCTAATCTGAGCCTTAAATGAATGACCAATAATAAATGAACATTAGGCATAGGCCAAAAGCATGGGCTTCTGTTTACCATGACTAATACAGTTACCACTGTTGCCAGACGTCCAACCTGTCAGGAATAGGCCACAACCAAGATTCAGATATCCCTTGAGAATACCAACAGCTACTTGATGACAGATTGACGGCAATGGATCCCTTATTCCCTGGAAATAGTAGCAAAATTTTCAAGAGAAATGCACACACATTCTGAGTATGTGTTTGCCTTTTTGGTCACAAAAACACAACCAATGCTGTTATCCAAGGACTTATATCGTTTTGATCCACTTGGAAAAGATCACACACACCATCATGTTAAACACAGGAACTTACAGCAACAGATGTGTGGAAGTCAGATCATGGATCTACTGGCCAGATTTATATACTGTATATACTATAATCTGTATATACATAGTATACTATAAGATGTGTAAGTTTATGGGCTGATGGAATGATAGAGGAGACTGTTGAAGACACAATGCAGTAGCCACTCAAAGGCAGTATCTTGTGAGACTGGAGCACTATTCTCCAGAAATCACTATACACTTTGTGTGGACACAAAATAAATAGATAAATAAATAAATAAATAAATAAATAAATAAATAAGGTTTCCTAAGAGCTAGAATAACTGGATCTAAGAATCCAGTGTTGTAAGCAAAAGTGAAACCCGAAAATCTGTATTATGTGAGAGTAGGAGCCATGGTTTCCAAAAAAGGTTATGACAGCAGTTCCATTGATTATAGGCTTTGGGTTTCTCATGCCAAAATATCAGCAGACAAGAAAAAAAGCCATCATCTCATCTGGGATGATCGACCCTATTTATCAGGAGGAGGTAGTGCTGCCATTACATAACGTGTTCTATTTTGGTTACTCTCTTGACCAGTTTTGATGTTAAATGGAAAAAATGTACCAGCAAAAGCTTGAAAAGGGCATAATGATCAGAGGCTTAGATATCTCACTGCTGAAAACCCATTTTCTGCCACAAGGTGAACCTTTAAATCCATCTGAATGGCTAACTGAGGGTATGGGGCATCTAGAATGAAAAGATGAAGTAAACACTGAGTATCATTTGTGGTCCCAAGAGGAGTTTCAGCAGCAGAGCTGTAGTTCAGTTTCCCTAAGGGAAAGAGGTCCACCACAGTCTGCTGGGAGTAGCTGCTCCAAGGACTTACAGAAACAGGTGTGTCCTGGCAGTCAAGAGGTAGACTTCAGTGGATGCTGGATGTTCCTTTCCAATTCCCCTTATTATGATGAAGTCTTACATTCTCCACTGTTTGGAGTGCTCCCAGTAAATAGCACTTGGTGGTCAAGCTCCTTTGGCATTGCCCTGGAAGAAAACAGTCACAATGCTGAAGTCATTCACCCTTTTCAGAGCAATTCACATTTGATGTCTGTTTGACCCAGGACAAAAAATTTCCACCCCTTAGCTCAGTTGAAAGTAACTCTGATGGGCCACATTAGCTTCATATCCACTGGCTTGCCTGAAACCTTCTTTGAGATTGCATTGCAGTCTGATTTCTTCCTTTAGCTTGTCCTGATTCTTTTTTCTTCTTCCACAGCAATTGTTCCTAAGAGCACTTTCCAATAAAACTTTTGTACACTAATCTTTGTCTCAGACTGGTTCTTGAAAAAACATACCCAAATGTTTTTCAAAGTCTTTTGTAGTAGATGTGAACTATTTTAGTTTTATTGAATGGTTTTATTAAATTAGATAAAATTACTTTGAGAAGTTTTATCATGCTTAATCTGCATAATTTTAAAATGCCATTATAAAAGTACTTTTGCTATGTATTATTCTTGTCAGTTCTAGATCAGATGAGTATTTAAATCCTCATCATTTTATAATTATCATCATTATTAAGGTTTTATAAGAACAAGAAGGCACCTGATTTTTTTTCTCCTTAGCCCAAAGTCTCAATTTTTTGTCTGTTCTATTAATGCATTCTAAGAATTTAAAACAGTGATTCTCTGTAAAAACTGCAATTAAAGCCCTCATAATAATGTCAAGATATAAATTGGGAACATTTTTGAAGTTGACATTGCAGTTTACTAGATGAAGAAAAAAACAGCATAAACACAAGTCCAGGAAGAGATGGAAGTTTTCAATTTATAAAGATTAAAATGTAGTAGGATTTTGAAGTTTTAATTATTGTCATTACATTTTTGTTTTTCAACCAAAAAATGTTTTTTCCATATTTAAATTCTATATTGTCAACTTGAAAAGCAAATATAGGAATAAATTACAAAAAGAGAGAGAAAAGCACAAGTAATCATTTGATAATGTCTAATTTAATTTGGATAAATCTTGTACTTGTTTATGACATGATTTGTATTTTAATAATCGTATTGGAATGCTTGATTGATTATACAATATGCTTTGTTTGATCATAGTTTGAATTGTAATTTTATAGCCTGTGGTGTTCATTGTCGCAGAAGCTTGGGCTGTTGATTTTACTTTGTGATGTATTAAATTGATTCGATACATTCAATTGTACCCTGACTATCTTTGATCCCTTGCTGCTACTTCTTATAATAGCAATAAAAAAAAACTACCTAGAAATCTTCAAATTCTTGTAATTAAAGCTTATCGGTTTTGCTCATAGAATCTGTAACAAAATTTAAAAGGCATCATGGAAAAATGCAGGAAACGGATCTGATGCTGCCATGATCATAGAAAATGGAGTAATTTGATGAGGAGAAGTGTAAGAAGGATCATAATGAGAGAAACACAGGTGAGTATGGCTCCTTCTATACAAACTTCAGCCTAAATTATATCTTTGATTAAGATCCCCAGTACTTATTGGAATATCATTTTTCAAGCTTAAACTTCTCTTGCTTTAGAATCTGTTTAATATTTCCTTTGAAGTTTTCTGTCCTCTCAATTAAATTTTCTGAAACAAATAAATCCTCTCATGTCTTCTTTAGATTTTGAAATGTCTTCACCCTAGTCTCACTTACTTTCTCAGGCACTCATATAACAAATTGACATTGTCTAATAATATTTTTCTCAACTTTTACATAGAAATCAATATTTTTATATTGTATATATTTTTCTTTCTCTTTCACAAAATCATCATATCTAATAACACCATAGCTATTCATCATATAACATGAGGATTGCTTTATTTTTATCTATCTATTTATTTATTTATTTTTGAGACAGAATCTCACTCTGTCGCCCTAGCAGGAGTGCAGTGGTGTGATCTTGGCTCACTGCAACTTCCACCTCCTGGGTTCAAGTGGTTATCCTGCCTCAGTCTCCAAGTAGTTGGGAATACAGGCATGCACCACCACGCCCAACTAATTTTTATATTTTTAATGCAGGCAGGTTATCACTGTGTTGGCCAGGCTGGTCTCAAACTCCTGTCCTCTAGTGATCTGCCAGACTCAGCCTCCCAAAGTGCTGGGATTACATGTGTGAGTCACTGTGCCTAGCCTAACATGAGGTTCATTACAGTCGCTATTTCATTGCTTTTAGTTAATCCAAATATTTTACCTCAATTGATTCTCCTGAATTATCTGCTAGATTAAGTATTCTTAAATAATAACAGCAAAACTACCTTAGTCATACCTTCATTTTAAAAAATTATTAACTTTCTGAAGTATTCACAGTCTTAACTAATTAAATCTAGTCCAAATCTATCTGATCATTTTTATGACATAATTCTATATAGTTACTTATACAAAAAACTTACTTTGTGCTAACATTAAAACTGTTTTCAGCTTTACGACCTATACCTTCTTTTGCATTGAATTTTATTTGTTTTGTATGTTAGATGTATAAACTAGGGATTACCAACCATTTCTGTTAAACCTCATCTGCTGAACTTCTGATGTCAAGCCACTTGCTTAAATGGATCCAATTTAGAGAATAAGGATAAAAATCCAGTTTTCTGACATCACCATTTTTAAGAAATCATGCCTTCTCCACTCCATCTGCTTAAATTCTTAATGGACTTCATAATTTTCTACACCCCTACTTTGATTCACACCTTTTTCTCTCAACTAGTATATATCCTGACCTCTGTGGTATAGATCAAACAATGTCTAATGTAAAGTTTTTCTGACAACCACAGGAGAAATGATCTTTCCTTCTTTGGATTTCATACAAAGAAGGAAAGATTTTGCAAATAGGAAGGAAGAAAATGTTTTTGCCTCCAAGAAAGAAAGTATTTATAGTTGCAAAATGTATTGCATTGTTTTTTAGTTCTTTAGTTCCCTTAAAAGATAAATTGTATCAAACATCATGCTAGTGACGCAGGATTTTTCTTGGCCCCCTTTTCAGACTTGCAACAGGGGTGCCCCATTTATTTGGCCTGCCCCACTCAACCTCTTGCTGGAGGGAGCATGTGAGTGGGTGAATGTGGGACCTGGCCAGCCACTCTGAGCACCAACGTAAGAGCAAGCTTAATGCAGGGCCCACGGTGATGCCCAGAAGAGGCTGCCCACCACGCTGAATCCACAGAGGGAGTGTTACAGTGCTTCTTTAGTTCTGCCGTCCTTGGACAGCTGTGTGTTAGCAGCTCAGCTGTCCACTTGCCTCGTCATGTAGGTGACTGTCATCCACCAATGACAGCAAGGGACCGATATGACAGACTTTCTGGATAGCCACACTCAGTGGGTCCCAAGTTCCTGCCTGGTGTCCAAGAAAAATGAGGTTATTCAGACAAATTGAAGGATGGTGAAAGTTGAGAATTTTATCAAGCAATTAAAACTGCTCTCATTGGAGAAGGGAGCCGGAAAGGAGACAGGAAAGGCGGGGTGCCTTCCCTGAGTTCAGGTTGTCTCTTCCCCAAAGTCAAGCCATCTCTCCGAAGTCAGTTCATCTCTCGAAAAGACTATATTCAATTGGTAAGAAAGCATTATTCAGAAAGCACCAAATGGGAGAGAGTGGGCAAACAGGAACAGAAGTTCTCACTATTCAGGCTTTTCAGCTTGAAGATGGGATTTCACCAGGGACCCACCCCGTCTTCCTAGAATTTGTCTGCCTCCTGCCTCTATCACTAGCATTCAATGAATAAAACATGTTTCTGTCTTAGTAATGAGTAAAGCTGTACCTCAAGTGGTACCATTTTATACTCTGAATTTTTGTTCTTTTACATGCATATGTCTCTCCTACCCAATTAGATTGTAGAATCCTTGAGGTCAGGACCTACCATGTCCTCACATCCGGTACTCAACAAAGCTTTTCACATTCGGTGTTACATTTGAAAAAAGTACCTAGTTACTGGGAATAGAATATCTGGGCTTCAAAGTAATCACTTTTATTGTCTATAAGAAAGAATATGCATTTCTTTTAAAGTAGAGTTGATGAATGATTTACTAGCAAGGCATATCAACCACTTTGGTAAGTAAGCATGGAAGACAATGCTATTTTCACTTTTGAATGTGAGAAATGAGGCTCACAAAATTTAAGGAATCAATCTGTGGTCACTAAGATATACAACTACTTAATGTAAAGTACAGTAAAACACTTGAGCATGATCTCTCCAAGCAGTCAAAATGGTGAGTGGTTACAGACCTGTATTTAATACTCACTTGACTGCCAGACATCACTCCAAGTTATTTATATGTACTAACTCACCCATCTCAGTAACTTTATGAGGTAGATATTTTTATATTCCTCTATATTCTGATGAGGAAACTGAGACAGAGAGAGTAAAGGTTGTGAGTCCAAGATTTCAACAACTTTTAAACAGCAGTCAAAGAAGTCAAACCCAGAGAGTCTTATCAGCAGCCATGTTCTTTACTATTAAGCCAGTTCAGTTCTTTCTCACATGAAACACTAAAAGTAAAAAAATGAGATGTTATAAATAGTACCACTTACAAAGCTACTCATTTGTAGTGTATTAAAGGAAACACACTGGAATATTGTAAAATTATAAAAAAAATAAATAAGTTAGTCTAAACTTAATGCATTTTTTCCTGGATACATACAGTCAAAATGAACAAACACAGTGGAAAGAGCCTTGTGGATATTTGCAGAAATCACTGAGAATTCTAGGAAGAAGAACTAGCAAATGCTAGGGCCCTGAAAAAGGAGGAGCTCAAACAGTGGTCTGAAGGAGCAGAAGAAGTCAGCATAGCTGAAGCAGTGAATGAGGGTGAGAGTACAGGGTGTGAGATAAAGTAGCAGGCAAGAACCAGATCCCATGAGATCCTGTAGATCATTAATAGAATTTTAGCTTTAACACTTCATGTAATAAAAAGCCGTTCCTTTCTTTTAAAAAAAAAAGGATTCTGAAAAAAGGAATGATGAAAATATGACTTATTTTTTAAGAGGAACGTTGATACTGTATTAAATATAGACTGAAAAGGAAGGGCAGAAGTGGTATGGCCAGTAAAGAGGATATTCAATAATCCAAACAGAAAAGATTGTAACCTAGATTTGGAAAAGAGCAATACAGGTGATGCAATATATCCAACAGTATTTAGTAAAGCATTATATGTGTTGTGAAATAAAAAGAAGAGGATCAAGAATGACTCCAGGTTCTTTTGGCTTGGGCAATTTTGAAAAAAATCTTGCCATTAACTAAAATAAGAAAGACTGAAGCAGGAGAAGGACTGTGGAGCAGAGATCAAGAGCTCAAATTGTGTGTGTGTGTGTGCCTGTGTGTGTGTGTGTGCGTGCATGTGTTTGTGTGTTTGTGTGTGTGTGTGTATAGATTAAAATGTTTATTACACGTGCATATGGGGCTCTCCTCAAATTCAAGAGAAACATTAGGGTTCTTGGTCTATAGACACTGTGGTAAACAATTCAGTAAATGAATCTAGAAAACCCCAACACTAACAGAGTGTAGAAGAGAAAGAATTATCAAAAGACAAGAGAAGGAGCATCCATCGAGATATTATAAAACCAAGATTATACTATGTTGGGAAAAGCTGCAAAGGAGAAAGGACTTACAGAGTGCCTACATAAATTGCTTATGAGTAACATGTAAACAAGGAACAACAAACTGCGGAAGGCCGCAGGAGGCCTCTGAGGAGGAAGGCCTCTTCATGCCTCATGTTCCGGTGCAGGGTGACCTTGGCTCTCTTACTATAAACATTGTGCTCAAGGACATGAAACCCCTTCATAGCACTATGACGTAGCCAGACTTGTAGGCTCCTTGTAAGGCCCTAGTACCACCAGCTGTACATAGATAATAAGCTAAAGATAACCACATGTTCTTGTTTTGTGAAACTCCCAAACTGCCACTGTTATCAATCCTTAGATGACACACCAGTTCCGGCTCACTGATTCACTTCCAGCTCACTGATCCACTCCACCATCACTCTACTCCTACCCTATAGATCAAAGTGATTGTTATCAATAAATAGTGTGGATGATCAGAGCTCGGGGCCTTCACTGTTGCCTCCAGAGTAATGAAGGGGTGGCCCCCGGTCCCACTTTTTCTCTTACTCTTTTTCTCTTTCCTTCATCGCCACAACTCGGGGTACCCACGGGAGATGTAGGGCTGGCTCCACACATTCTGGTTCCCAATGTGGAGCTCATGGATCCCTACATTCTGGCACACCAACATGTGAGGATCATGGATTCCCTACAGTACTACATTTTAAAAGTCAAATGAAGAAAATCTTTTAAAGGATGTGGTAGAAATTTGCCATATCAAGTGCTGTTGATATATGAAATAAGATCTGAAAATTGGCTATTAGATTTAGGAAGGTGGCAATTATTAATGACTATGATAAGACCAGTTTCAGATGGGTGACGGACTTCAAGCCTCAACCAAAATGAACTGAAGACAGAATGGGAAGGGAACTATCAACTATAGTCAATAAAGTCAATTCGTTTCAGTGGTTTTGGTAAAAAGGGAAAAAATATAATAGTAGCTCAACAAAAACTTCAGTATCTCTTCAGTATTCGCCAGGCTTCTGAGAGTTTTAGTCATAGCTACCTTATAGTTTCTTGCACAGATTTTATTACTTTTATGACAAAAGAAGATGAGAATAAATCTAACACATATAATTAACCAAACCTGGAAGAGGGTGCTTAGGTAAAAAAGACAAGAAGCGTGGAACAAGAATTTTTTTTTTTTTTGCTAACAAATTATCTATCTTCTGCATTAAATTAAATGTGCTATGTAAATATCTGGTACAAAGCAGCCTTGTTAATATGGAAAGCTATATTCTGTAGAGAAAATAAACATAATGTACTAGAAATACTTTTCCTTATAACCCGGGCTTTGTCAGCAGAGATGGCTGATACTAATAAAAGCAGTCTCACTGGACTAAGGCAGACAATTAGGGAGAGGTCAGTAACAAAAAGCACACAGAAATTTCAGCAAATATCTAAAGAGAATGCTACGTTGTAGAAAAATTGCTTTTCTCATTTGCTTCATTGACATTTCTTGTTTTATATCTCTCTCTCTTCTTCCTGAACAGCAAATCAGTGGCTGTGTGTTACTCATGTTGGCATCTTTCAAAATTGTGAGCAAGTTTTAAATAGAGCAAGCTTTAAATAATTACTTTTTGCATTGAACATAATCCTTCACAAATATATATATATATATATATATATATATATATATTGCATACATCTAATGATTACTGTGTCACTACATCTAATTTTATCAAGTTATAAGTACATGATTAAACACAGCATCAAAAATATGAAGAAAGAGCCATATTATAAAAGATCCTGATGAAGTCAGAAACTTGGACTGTTTTTTCCTTTCTGTTCCCTTAATGTATTAGCTAGGTCATTTTATAATCATTACCACCAGTGCCCATGTTTCCTTGATATAGCACTTGCCTCATTTTATACTCATGATGAACGGCAGTGCCACACATGCAGACTAAACATAAGGATTCAGAAGTCTCATACACTGAAATTTTCCATCCCAAAAAGTTATTTCTCAATTCTGAGATTCAAAATTAAGCTCCAAATATTCTTACATTGTGTTTTGAAGAAATACAAGAGGAAAATTTTTGACTGAAGTGATAGTCTAGTTAACAAGGGTAGGAAATATGGTAAGCAGGATAATTCTTTCCTGGCCCTCACCCACAATGATTTTTATGTCCCAATCCCCAGAACCTGTGCATTTATTAGGTTACATAGCAAAAGGGAATAAAGTTGCAGATGAAATTAAGGTTGCTAATCAGCTGATCTTAAAATGGGACATTATCCTAGATTAACGAGTGGGCCCAATAAAATTACAACTTTTTTTAAATGAAAGAGGGAGGCAGAGAGGGATACAGTATGAGAAAGACTTTACCCGCTATTGCTCACCTTGAAGATCAGGGAAGAGAACCAGCAGTGAAGGAATGTATTCGGCCTCTAGAATCTGAAAAGGGTGAGGAATAGGTTCTCTCACAGAGCTTTCAGAAAGAAACACATCCCTGATGAAACCTTGATTTTAGTTCAGTAAGTTCCACTTTGGACTTTTGAACTATAAAACTGTATGAAAATAAATTTATGTCACGTTAACTTTGCAATAGTTCATTTCAGCATTAACAGTAAACTAACACAGAATACATAAAAATGAACTGAATAAACATTATATGTTAAAGTATTGCACAAAAAATATTTTTAAATAATGAGGGAGCTACCAGGTATGTACTACATGGCATGTTTTGTATTTAACTCATTGTTATCCAAGTTTAAAATGTGTGAGAATTAGAGACAAATTATGCAATCTGTGCAATCCTATGACATGGGAAAGTGAAAGCAAAAAATAAAGTACAATGGCAAGAAAGTTAGAGGAAGAACATTGAAAAATGTCAACCTCTAAGTGTGAGGTGGAGGAAAATGAGCCAGAAGAACAGACTAAAAAAGATTTGGAAAGGTAGGATAAAAACCAGCTCTTTTAAGTGTTATAGAATCTAAGAGGGCAAAACTATTTTAAAACATAGTGATCAGCTATGTCGTTTTTTTTTTTTTTTTTTTTATCAGGTGAGTACTGGCTCAGGAAGGAAGTCATTGCTGACCTTTACAGGGAAGTTTCAGTAAAACGGTGATAATAGCAGTTGTGTCTGACACCAAGGAGAGGTGGGGAAAGGGTTGTGTGTAGCAATGATAGAGGGCAAGACAGCATTGGAGTGAAAATATTTATGTATTTATTTTTTTCAAAAATGCTTCCAAGTCAGCTTTCACAAAATGGCTTGGAAGCTGGTCTCATTCTCGAGAATTTCTGCATGAAATTATGTTGCTCAATTTGTAAACAGTTGTAAAAACTGAGTGCAATGATATATTGTTTACAACAATTATGTAATAGCAAAGGGAGTATACTTAAATATCACTAAATTGAGTAACCAAGGGAATTTTCAGGATGAATAGATTTACCAGAAGATCCCTGCTGTAAATTTGCTGCTTAAGCTCTTGTAATGTATCCAATTTATGAATCATGCATTCAAAGATAAAGAGCTTCTTAAAAACACAGGTAAAGAGACTTTTCTTGGAGAGCCCTATCTTGAGTGAATATTCTGCAGAAGTTGACAAAACAAATCTGCAATCCATCACATTGATGTGCATACAAGGGCCAAGTTTGTCCAGATGTCTAATATGGCACAGATGGGCAGGCAAGGCATTTGGCTGTTGTTTTCTTGTAAACATAAGAGAAAGCAGTACCCAAAGCTAACTTTTGAAGGCAATAGGCTTCCAATTGGGGAAATGTACCAAACTGGCTGACTGTCATAGCACTAACTGCCATCAGCACCCTGTGGCTCTGCTGCTTGGCATCCAGAGAGAGGTGCATCCCCCATGCACACAGCAGAGCTGCAGCCAGGAACAGCTGTCAAAACCTGTAGCAGCTCACTGACTAGGTTCCATGACCTAGTTAAGACCTGGACAATATTTTCCTCTTACGGTTGTGAAAGTTGGTATGCTTTTGCATGGAAGATGTCAGATATGGAAGATTAACTTCCATGGCATAGAGCACCACAGGGGAAGGAGGGTGAGAGAGAGAGGAAGAGAGAAGAGAGAGAAGTATTTGCATTGAGTGTTATGCAGAATTTCTGTCTCATTCAAATGGGAAGACAGAATAAATCACTGGAAGATATAGTAATGGAAAAATTTCCAAACTGAAGTCACAGTTGGGTGTATGTCTGTGTGTGCGCATGCCAGCACAAATGATTTTTCTCTTAACATCTCTTTTGTACAAAAGGAAATATACACATTTTTAGCACGCTTTAAAGATGATTTAAGTTAGGAAAGCAAAACATATTAAGTGTATAAATGTGTTTTCTCTGGCTATTTGCCAAGATGTATGCCTTAAATAAAAGTAACTTTATTTAGAAAATAGCAATATATTTGCTAATTTAAGTTTTACATTTTCTGTTCTTTTTGAATGTTTAGCTCCTACAGCACTCCCACTGTTAGTTTTTTACCATTTTACAAGAGATAAAAAAATCTTCAGCTATGAGGAACATCAACATACCTGTACTAGTAGAATAAACATAGCTACAATGTTCTCAACTTTTAATGTCACTCACAACATCAAGTAGATACTAAAATCATTTATTTTCAGAAAGGTGCCCTGAGGGAAAAGGAAAAGAAAATTGTAATTGAGAACATTCTCTTTTAGACAGAACCTTGTCTAATCAGGCCCCTACCTTTTTTGTTTTCCTGTGCTTTGAGAATTAGTGGATTCTGTTTCTGTGAGCATTGCATGTTTATCACACTCACTCACTACTGAAAACCAAAAGTTGCTACAGATGATACACACTTCTTTGCTTTCACATTAGGTCATTAGAAAAATTAGAAACTGATAACATTTTGATTTGATGGTGCCAACTGTGCGCCCCTATCACATGCTACAGAGGGTGAGAGATGTGATACAGGCAGGAAACAGGAAGACAGAAGCTTCATGTTGCAAAGAATGTGTCATGTTTTTGGCCTATGAAATGCTGTACTTTTGGATAGAATAAACCTCTGAAGATGTCCTGGGTTATTCAGCATCCAAAACTTCTTCTTCCCATTTAAATATAGGTATCATATTAAAAGAAAAAATATTTTGTGGTTAGGAGATGCTACTGTTTGTCAATACCACTTTTGAATATTTTAAAAATGGTATTTGCATGTGTATGAATTTAAGAGCATACAGGAATTGTAATTTGTACCTTGTGGACTATTTTATTTTAAAATATTTGTTTATTTATTGGAGAGGGAGTCTCACTCTGTTGCCCAGGCTGGAGTGCAGTGGCACAATCTTGGCTCACTGCAACCTCCGCCTTCTGAGTTCAAGCAACTCTCCTGCTTCAGCCTCTCGAGTAGCTGGGATTACAAACGTGCATGACCACGTCTGGCCAATTTTTGTATCCTTGGTAGAGATGGGGTTTCACCATGTTGGCCAGGATGGTCTCAAACTCCTGACTTCGAGTGATCTGCCTGCCTCAGGCTCCCAAGTGCTGGAATTACAGGAGTGAGCCACTATGCCCAACCTTAAAATATTAGTTAATTATTTGGTGGTATAAAAGCCATGTAACAATTGAGTATTGGCTTCTAGATTCTGAAAGAAAAGTGTCTAATAATATGATGAAGCAAAAATTTTGAAGTCACAGCTATGAATTCCTAATAAAGAATCTAAACTATAAATGGTACGTCAGATTATAATTATATATTTCTCATTTTAAAATTGCATGTCAGTTATTTGCCTCTAGAATAGGTTAGACAGTCACATTTATAATCAATTTGAAAAAAAGTCCCAAAATTCTTGTTTAGAATTTTAGAAAATCTTACATTTCAAGAAATATGTCCTAAGAAACTTTTAACTTCTTATGATGAAACCCTTTCCAGGGCTTGTAAATATTAATAGTAGTCACAGGTAGTTTTGGGAAAATAAATGTGTACTTTGTCAAACCTCATTTATTTAAAATATACTTTTTCAGCACTTATATATAAAATACTTAATGAATGAGATCTGGCAATAGTGCTTTCACATTCAGAAGTAGTACTAGCACATTAGCTGGGCCTCCAGAAATTGGCTTAAAAATAAGCCAAAATATTTACAAAAATAGATGGGAAGTATGCAATGAAACATCAACATGAATTTATATAAAGTGAAACAATTAATAGATAATAAAGAGGGACCTAATTATGAATAATAAAGAGGAATACTTGAAGAGAAAGGAAAATAGTAGTACTTTAATACTTGTTTGAGAAGTAGCTCTGACCTTTAAGGAAAGTATAATATAGTCCTTTGCTTGGAGAGATTGCTGTTAGAAATCTTTTATTTTTATATGGGAGCCATATATTACTGAGCCAGTGAGTGCACATAAAAAGATCTGTCTCTTGATTTCTGTTCCACTTAAACAGAACAGAGCTTAATTTGAGTACATGTTAAATTGTAGACAAATACCAGATTTTATGTGAGTGTGATAGTTAGAAAAATTGGTGAACATGAGAAATATATAACCTTAAGAAATGCAGACATCAAAAGTAAGCTAAAACATACATTAGCCTTTACAATTTGTGACATATAGAAAAAAGATCTTGGTAATTTCAACCCCTTTTTTTCACTTCTAAAAAGCTTATGTTAACCTTTTTTTCCTGTCATATCTAATAGAATATATACATCTGGGTACAATATTGTATTTGTCAGCAAGTCTGTGAAAATGAAACAACACAGAAAATGACCTTTAGCTTCCACAAGCTGTGTTACACATGTCATAGTTACAAAAACCAAAAAATCCAAGTAGTCTAGAATAAGAAGGAATCAGTAATAAATCTGAACTTTACAATGTTTACAGGCATTTTACAAATGCTTTTCGAGTTTGAAGTTTTGATTTACTGCATATCACAGGATATTGTTTGTACTCACTCCCTCTTGAGGATCATTTTCAAAAACTCTATGTCCCTATAAAATATTTTGGATTATTGCTTTTAAAAGTAATTTCATGAAGACCGAAACTGTGTCTTTGGTTTACTTCTCACACAATGGTTTGATTATACTCAATGTGTTTGTTGAGGATTTTCATGGTTGACATTTATGAGAAAATGTATCCTTTGATCTCCAAAAGCCACTCAATATAGCTCCTTCTGTAAGTAATGGGATTTTTCTGAGGTATTTTGTCTGCTTCCTTGCTACCTAGCATTATACAATATTTATTAATTTGGTATTAATAAAGATTACTGAAGTAAGACTACATATGTAGCATCTGGACATGAAAAATTCACTGGGAAATGTAAGGTGTGCACATGGATTATGTATATCCATTTAATATAGTGAACATAATAAAATATTTCATTGAATGAATTTTTTTGTAATAGCACGTTAAAGTGTAGGTTTAATGGTTGTTATTCATCTGTTATTAAAATATTTCTGTCAGGTGAGGTGGTAAGAACCTATAGTACAGCTTAGGCAACATAGTGAGATTTCATCTCAAAATTAAAAACAAAAGATTTCTGAGTACAGGTTGTACACTAGACATTCAAAAATGCTATTTAGAAATACTGAGAAGAGAATCATTATTTCTAGTCCAAAACACCATGCAAAATGATTCATTAACAAATATTTCATGAGCTCCTTTTATCTTTTCATTTAAAAAAATTTTTTTTCTTTTTTTTTTTTTTTACTTTAAGTTCTGGGGTACATGCGCAGATCTTGCAGGATTGTTACATACATGCCATGATGGTTTGCTGCCTCCATCCCCCAGTCACCTACATTAGATATTTCTCCTAATGTTATCCCTCCCCTATCTCCCACCCACTGCTATCCCTCCCATAGCCCCCCACCTACCAACAGACCTCAGTGTGTGATGTTCCCCTCCCTGTGTCCATGTGTTCTCATTGATCAACACCCACTTATAGGTGTGAATATGCAGTGTTTGGTTTTCTGTTCTTGTGTCAGTTTGCTGAGAATAATGGTTTCTGGCTTCATCCATGTCGTTACAAAGGACAGGAACTCATCCTTTTTTATGACTGCATAGTATACCATGGTATATATGTGCCATATTTTCTTTATCTAATCTACCTATATCTATATATCTATATTGGCATTTGGGTTGGTTCCAAGTCTTTGCTATTGTAAACAGTGCCTCGATGGACATATGTATGTATGTGTCTTTATAATAGATCGATTTATAATCTTTTGCGTATATACCAAGTAATGGGATTGCTGGGTCAAATGGTATTTCTATTTCTAGATCTTTGAGGATTATAGACATACAGAAAAGGTTTATATTTTATTTATTTATTTATTTTTATTGTACTTTAGGTTCTGGGGTACGTGTGCAGATCATGCAGGATTGTTGCATAGGTACATACATGGCAATGTGGTTTGCTGCCTCCATCCCCCCATCACCTATATCTGGGATTTCTCCCCATGTTATCCCTCCCTCCCTCCTCAACCTCCCTATCCCCCTTTCCCTCCCCTAGTCCTCCACAACAGAACCCAGTGTGTGATGCTCCCCTCCCTGTGTCCATGTGCTCTCATTGTTCAACACCCACCTATGAGTGAGAACATGTGGTGTTTGATTTTCTGTTCTTGTGTCAGTTTGCTGAGAATGATGGTTTCCAGATTCATCCATCTTCCCACAAAGGACACAAACTCATCGTTTTTTATGGCTGCATAGTATTCCATGGTGTATATGTGCCACGTTTTCCTTGTCCAGTCTATCATCAATGGGCATTTGGGCTGGTTCCATGTCTTTGCTATTGTAAACAGTGCCACAATGAACATACGTGTGCATGTGTCCTTATAGTAGAATGATTTATAATCCTTTGGGCATATACCCAGTAATGGGATTGCTGAGTCAAATGGAATGTCTATTTCTGGGTCCTTGAGGAATTGCCACACTCGCTTCCACAATAGTTGAACTAATTTAGACTCCCACCATCAGTGTAAAAGTGTTCCTATTTCTCCACATCCTCTCCAGAATCTGCTGTCTCCAGTTTTTTTAATGATCACCATTCTAACTGGTGTGAGATGGTATCTAAATGTGGATTTGACTTGCATTTCTCTAACAACCAGTGATGATGAGCATATTTTCATAAGTTTTTTGGCCTCATATACGTCTTCTTTTGAAAAGTGTCTGTTCATGTCCTTCCCCCACTTTTGAATGGGTTTGTTTGTTTTTTCTTGTAAATCTGTTTAGTTCTTTATAGATTCTGGATATTAACCCTTTGTCAGATGGGTAGATTGCAAAATTTTATTTCCCATTCTGTTGGTTGCCAGTTCACTCTAATGATTGTTTCTTCTGCAGTACAGAAGCTCTAGAGTTTAATTAGATCCCATTTGTCTATTTTGGCTTTTGTTGCCAATGCTTTTGGTGTTTTAGTCATGAAATCCTTGCCTGTGCCTATGTCCTGAATGGTTTTGTCTAGGGAAATACCTAGAAGAAAAGTGTGTGTGTGTGTGTGTGTGTGTGTGTGTGTGTGTGTGTGTGTGTGTGTGTGTGTGTGTGTGTGTGATGACTCGG
>PVKP010041696.1:0-18814 GCA_004027715.1 Plecturocebus donacophilus | reverse complement strand
TCTTCTCTTGACATTCCTTTGTACAATAATTGCTTTATGGCTTACAAAACACCTTTATATATAGTGACTTAGTTTATCCTCACAGACTTTATGAATTACTATGAAGCTAGATGAGGAATCTGAGACTGAGAGACTAAACAGAAATACCCAAAATAGTGAAAGGAGGAGACCAATGTGCTCTCACCCTGTTCATTCTACTTTGTTATTAATGTTTGTTAGTACAGAGGCCTAAAGATTTATGTCTGATGATATGTCATAGAGGGTGACAATTGATATGGTAGGCAGAATTATAAGAGGACCTCAAAGACTCCCATTCACTCATAAACAAAATGAGTTTATGTTCTTTGAGTGAGAGTGGGATTGTGAATAGGGTATGTGAGTACTTTGCAGCAGACAAAACCTGGCAGACATGATTAAGGCCCCAAATCATTTGACTCTGAGTTAAGAAAAAGAGAGATTATCCTCTGTGAGCCAAACCTAATCCAGGGAGCCCTTAAAAGAGGATAGGGAGATTCAAAATGAGACACATTCTCCTGCTAACCTTGAAAAAGAAAAGATCCATATTGTAAATCGTCTGTAGAAGGGATAACACAAGAAGAACCAGAGGGCAGCTTGCAGGAGGTGAATGTAGTCTATACTCAACAGTCAACAAGAAAATAGGGACTTCAATTCTACAACAACAAGAAACTAAGTTCTGCGTATGACTAGTAAGCTTGGGAGACACAAACCTCATAGACTTAAAGACTCTTGATTCCAGCCTGGTGAGATTCTGAGAATGAAGCTCATCTGTAACTAGGGTCTTAATTCATAGAAAGTGTGAGATAATAAAATTGTCTTGTTGTATGCTACTACATTTATGGTAATTTGTTTCTGCTTTGTAGCAATAAAGACATAATTCAATTGGTAAAGTTTTCCATGTTCCTTACATGTGTGTAAAAGAGGGGTGTGTGCGTGTGTGTATGTGTGTCTCCAAATCTTCATGTTTCTAGTTAGAGAGACATTATTATGTGTTAATACAAACTGCCCCAGCTTTTCTGCTACTTTCTGGAGAAAAGTTCCTGGGAATTTTCAACCCATGTCCATCGAGGCTAAAGCAACATGAGTAATTTATCACATATTTTTCTGTACAAAGATCTCATGACATCTATCATTTCATCATTTCTTTGAAGTAAATTGTGGATGAAAGCTGGAATTTCTCAGAGAAAGGTGATTCTCTTCTTGTGTCATTGCCGTCACCTGATAGACTAAATATATTTTGAAACAATGTTTTTATAAAAAAAGAGTAAACATATAAAGTCTACACTACAAGGCAGACAAAAAGTCATTAAGTCAGATTATCCCTTTTTATGCCAAAAACAGGATGTCAACTAAGCATTGAAAGATGATGTGCATTTTTAAATAGTCTACTCTTCCTTTTCATGGGACATTATGCTCAGTGCACCTCCATACTTATATAATTTGAACAAATCGAAATGGAGGATGGCAGAAGTGGGCAAAATAGGACCAGATGGAAATATCTCAGTGATTCTATCACTTCAGCTCTGCATCTTGACACATCCTATAAAGTGTAAATGGAGGAACTAATTTAAATGGATTTATTTTCATCCTTTCCTAATAGTCAAATAGCATAACCAGAGCTGATGAGCCATGTGATGAACAAAGCACAGAGCAACATGATTGGAGCTCTTGAAAAGGCAGGGCCTGTGGATTCCCAGCACAGAGAATGGTGCCTGACACACAATAATAGCTTAAAGTGATTCTTCTTCTTCTTTATTGAAATAATGACAATGCATCAAAGAATGCTCAACTAAAGCACAAATGGGTAAATATTAAATAATATATCCTTGTTCCCATTATGTCAAGTGAAATTCAAAGGACTTTCCTTAAGAAATTCCATCTGGCCAACTATATATCTAATCACATATTTTACAGTACATTGAAAAATATTGACCTGTTTACCTTGTCATTCTGAAAATAAGAAGAAAAAATCATATTTACAGTTTAATGTCATATCTTATTTGAGCAGAGTTGATTGCACGCTAAGATTTAACAGGGCTATGTCTATTTCCTTTTCATGTTTTCAAAAGCAATGTTACAAAATGAGAAATAAATAGGACTTGGTGCTACTAGCTGTACGGGTTTTTAGTATACTTTATTTTTCTAAGAAAAATGTTGATGAGTATGTGCTTTTTCTCCCTTATTTATATTTTAGAATACTTTTGACTATGGATCATTTTGTCTTAAAATAAGGATTCCTTTTAATTTCAAAATTTACTTAGTTTCTTATAAGAATTTGTACTGTGGGTTTTAATGTTGTATTTTAGCGAGATAAGAAGATCAGCACCAAGACAAAAGTATGACGAATTGCAGGGTCTTTATTGCCGGCGACCACGGAGGACTCATGTCTCTCCAACCCGTGGCCCCGAGTTGAGGGAGAGCTGGGCTTTTATGCTGTATAATACTTCTTTTGGGGGCTGGGGGAGTTTTCGGAGGGGCTGGGGATCTTTGCAAGCAGGCAGTTTGTACAGAAGCCAAGGTCAGCAGTTAGAGATAGTGAAAACTCCCAATATCAGTAAGCAAGCAGATTGTACAGAAGCCAAGGCCAGCAGCTAAGACAAGGGGTTTCTTCTCAGGGTCCGTGTGACCCTGAGCGGCGAGTTCTTGAATTCCATTGAAATGAGGCTGGTGTTTGCACCTGGCATTGGCCTGATTAATCGTAGTGCCTTATCATGTTGCCTGTGAGCCTGAGAAGCCATTACATTTTAGCCTGGCCGAAGCCATTTTCCTTGCCACATCACATTAGTAGTACAAATATAAAGCCCATTCATTATAATTACATTTTATATAAATATATCATTACAGAATCTTTAGAAATGTGTCCATATTATACTTATATATAGGAACAAAAGAGTGAGGAAATTAATTCATAACATATGTCATATATTAAAAACATTAAACTTTATACATGGAAACTCTTTGAAAAATATGTTAGTGTCAATTATCAGGTTATTCTGAGCTTTCTTCTGTCTGTGTAGTAAACAGAGATTTCCTCATACTTCCTTTCACTGAGAAAAAATTAAAAAAGCACTCTCCCTCATGTTGTATAGCTTTTGACCATTTAAAAAAGTAACAGCATAATTGTATATTATTTTGTAAATTTCATCAGGTATTTAATCCCCTGGAAATGGAGGCAATACACTAGGGAAGTATTGTACTAGTATTTTTACTAAACAATATATGTATCCCCAGCACCAAAATACTGTTAATCTTAGTCAAAGATTACAGATTTTCTGTGTACAAATGGAAATAAGATCATTGTCGAAAAAAAGACATTTTCCATGATACTTGACCTCAGAAAATATTTTAAAAATTAGATACTATAAAATATGTTATTTTACTATACTCCTGTTTATTTTACTATACTACTGTTATTTTACTATACTCCTGTTACTTTATTGCTAGAAATAGCTTTATTAGTTTTCAGTGGCACTTTATTCGGGCAATTTTGACTATTGTGTAAGTTTCCAAACTACCAAAGTCTTTGGCTGAAAGTTTTATCTCCACTATGGCTGACCATAATGAGATTATTTGAAGTGATCTCCTTCGTGTTTCATTTTGTTTAGCACCTAATCTATGTTTTTAATATAATTTTATTGTATTCTTTTTATATGAGTCTTCATATGACCTGAAATTAATCTCTTTATCATGCCTTGATTTTACTCTCTTCATATTTTTTACTTGTTAGTTATCTCTTTCTCTAATCAATTTTCATTTTCATAACCTTCTTCTCCTCTGTGAAAATGGCAAAATTCTAAAAGGTAATTTGAATGAAATAAATAAGAAAAATATTATTTCTTTCCTTCCATTTCCATGCTGGTATTGTAATTTTTGTTCCTTCAATTAGAAAAGTACTCAAAATATGTATATTTCCTCATTAAGCTCATTTCTTCATCAGTTATTTACTTCTTTTATTCTTACAATCTGATTTCTACCAAACTACACTAATTAAACTTTCTAATTTAGGGTACCTAATTAAAAATATGTCTTTTTACAAATTCCCTTGGCCTTAGATCAGTGGTAGATACTTTTTATTATATCCTGGTTGGATTTAGGGTTCAGTATTAATCTGTTCCATCATCTCTAGAATGGATAACAGAGAGAAGCAGGATATAGAATTTTGAGTATCAAACATTATTAGTAATAAAGCTGATAGATGAATAAGACTTAAAATACAGGATCAGGATAGATTTAATAATATTTCCTTCCTAAATTTTAACTGTAGTGAAAGGGACACTGATGACTAGAAAAGCCTTTATCATTTCAGACATAGACAGTGCTTGACATTTGCAAGCCTCCTTCACCTGTGAAGAGTGTGGTCCATGATGGAGCAGTAAATGTGTATGTGCTGAGAACAGCTTAATTCTTAAAAGAAGAGATACCATAGAAACAGCTTTGTCATCTACAAATGCATTAATCAGATACAAACTCCTCCTGTGAGTGAAGGATACAAACAGAAGTCAATGAAACTAGCCAAGTTTCCAAATGAAAAGCTGAAGTTGATACTTGATAATTAGTGTCGATTTCTCTTTTCCTGATATCCATGCTTTTGTTCTGCCCATATTTCTAGGTGTTTTCCTTTTTATTATGACTTATGCATTCTTCGGCCATTCTCTTCATACTTGGATCACACAATCTTTAGAAAGAATATCAGGTTTCTTTTCTTGGGTCTCAATTTTCCTTAACTTTCTCTCTTTCTTAGTTGTATTCATTATAAAATTTAATCTATTTTTTTTTCTCCTTTAAAAGATCACACTGTGTTCATTTTCATGAAAATTTTAGCACCTAACCCAGGATTTCACCCATAGTAGATTTTCTGTATATGTTTCTTGAGCTCAACTTGTAAAAGCTTAATTAAATATAATCTATTTGTAAATGTTCATGTACAAAATCCATGTCAAACTTTAGACTCACTGCCTAATCACCATCACTGCTCTCTGCTTTCACATTTAATCTGGACTAGGAGTCTCTGATATATTTGTGTTTCCACAGTGTCTAATAACGTAATTTTTATAACCATTATACTGCAGTTAGGAATCATTTTATCAATTTTTATATATCTAGTGTAATAAATATTTGTGAACTAAATTTTAACTGTAGTGAAAGGGACACTGATGACTAGAAAACCTTAGAGTTTCAATTAAGAAATGAAAAGCTTATAGTAGAACACCTTTGGATGGAAAAATTGGTAGGTAAGTTTTAAGAATACTGAGTTTCAGTTGTTTGTGAAAAATTGCAGTAGAGATATTGAGTAATCAGTGAATCTATAAGTCTGGAGCTCAGGGGAGAAGTCTAGGCTATGGATATTAATTTGAGAGTTATTAGTGCCTGGTTGTGTTAGAATCAGTGATCTCTGTGTAAATTGAGGAGAAAAGAGGCACAATCACTAATCCCTGATATACTCCAAATATAAGATGCTCTATATCAGAGAGAAGAGAAGGAATCAGCACAGGAAAAAGAAAATCAGAGAGATAGAAGAAAAAACAAGAACATGTGACATCAAGTCAAGTGGAGATATGATAACAAGAAGTGGTTATCTGTCAAGTACCAAGGAAATAAAATAAGATAAGATATAGTATTTGACAAGTTGATTTAGTAAGAATTGATTTTCTTTGGCAACCTTGACAAAATCTGAATATAATGTGTTGAATAACAAAAGGAATTAGTTTCGGACATTAAATACACATCAATCTTTCAAAGGATTTTGCTTCAAAAGGTAACTGCACATTCTCACTCATGCATAGAGGCCCCAACAGTTGATCTCATAGAAGTAACAAATAGAACAGAGGAAACTAGAGGCTGGGAAGAAGAAAGGGAAGGGAGACGGGGAGATAGGGAGATATTTATAAAGGATACAAAATTACAGCTGATTAGAAGGATGAATTTCTAGTGTTCACTATAGTTAATAATAAAGTTTCAAATAGCTAGAAGGGGGATATGGAATGAATAGCTAGAAGGGGGATATCGAATGCTCTGAAAACAAATAAATGGTAAATGTCTGAGATGATGGAAATATTAATTAACCTAATCTGACCTCTATATATTATATGTATTGAAACATAACTATTTATTCCATAATTATGTAAAATTATTTTATGTCAATTAAAACACAAAATAATAAAAACTTTGAACATAACCTCTATACAATGTGCTTGCCGGAATATTAGCCTTAGAATAGTTAAATATTTACATTAGTCAATAAGCTATAAATAGAACAAACAATTGGCTAAAATAATTTGTATTGATGAATAGTTAAGTAAATAATAAAGTTTATCCAGATTATAGATTTCTCAAGCAGTTATGAAGTTCTCAAACATTTTTCCTTTTAATCTCAATGTTCCTATATCTCATTCAACCAACCCAGTGAATACAGAAGCCAATGTTTCATTGAATTTTAGCAAACTCTAAGAAGTTCCTTTATGTAAAAGTAAAATAAAAGTTTCCTAATAAAATAAGTGTGTAGAATGCATTCTACATTCTTGTGGTTTAGTCATACATTTTATATGAATAACAAAATCAACTATTCAGTTGAACGAATGGTGAATCTATTCACAATTCTAAAGCTGGCATGTGAAATAATTAATTAGTAGTGAAAATCTGAATACCAGAAAGGGAAAATAAAACTTTTGGTTAAACAAGCTAATGACAAAACAAAATGGATTTAATCAGATTTTCACTGTGCTCAGTAACACTGAAGTATGAGGAAGCCATTGTCCTTCTTGAGTTATTAAAATAAAAATACATACTGATGTTCTTTCTTGTGTAAATCTTAATGTTTAAAACACAAATGGTTGCATGTTGTCATTATTGTGACAACAGAAATTTCAAATCTGTTAAAGGCTTTTAATTGAAAGGTAATTTCTAGAACCTAATCCTTATATTTCCATCTTTCCCTTTATATCAAGAATTCTAAATAACTTTTGTAATGCTTTTCTGAAATACAATGCAAAGGAACAACGACTCTGAAAATGATTATTACTATTTCAAAATATTAACTTCCCAAATTAATCACTGAATTCTTTTTTACAAGTAGGTCAAAGCATCCACTCCCACATTGTATAGGCTTAAAATGTAAATAATTTCTAAGTAAGTTTGTCTCTACAAAATGTAAAGGGAAGCTCAGAAGCCATGGTCCCTTTGATACAGTTTGGGCCTTATTTTTCTACTGTTCATTTGATTAAGACTTATGCTTTAATCTAGTTTTATGATTAAGCTATGGCTTTGGTTTTTTAGAGTTCTTTTAAAAATTCTCTTCAACCTCTTCTATTTTCTTTCAGTTATTACTCTTTCAAATTTCTTTGGTTAGCCTGTTGACAGATCTATCAGGTCATGAAAACAAACAAAAAACAAAACAAAAACAAAAAAACACCGAACAACCTATATTTATGTACCTCCCATTCTCTAATTCTTAAATTAAAAATAAATTAAATTCAGAGGAAATATTTTTACTACATTTTCATTTTACTGTGAAGAAACATGCCGAGCTTATTCTGATGCAAAGCATTGCTTGTTGTTTTTGACAGAACTCATATGACTTGCAGATTTTCATTGGTGGTGGCAAAATCCCCTGCCACTTCAAGCTTGTAAAGTTTTTTCTCATCCTCATCCCAAAACACAACCTTCTGGTACATCCAATCTTTTGTCTCATTATACACTCCAATTTCCTTTCCTTTGATTTCCATTAACCCAATTCAATCCGTATCAATGGAAGCATGGGTCACACCTGGTCTTCTGGCTTGCTATCTTGCTTTCATCCTGGTCTCCTGGAATCCATCTTATGCAATACTGCTAGGTTGATATTTTCATAATGTCATATTTTCATATATGTGATGTCATTCTCATTCCCCAAACACTTAAAAGGTATCTGGCACTTTACAAAATGTTCCATTTCCTTACTATGTCACTCCATGCTCTGATAGTTTAACATGCCCATTACAGTTCATGCTGTTCACTGCCGTGAATTACTAGAGTTTTTTTCTGTGCTAATCTTTTAGAAAATCTAGAAGACTCAATAGAAAGGTCAAGTACTTAAATTTTATGTATTTGATATTTCATGTTCAGCACCAGGTCTTGTTATTTAATAGTATGTTATTTACTTGTGTGCTTAATAAATAAATCATAAAAACATGAATCAATATGTTTTTAAATTGTTTCTATATTAACATCTATTTTACCTTATGTCACCAATGTTTTTCAGATTCAGTTCATTCTATTTTTTAGAAAATAGATTATTTGTTAATTATAGAAAAACAAATCTGAAGATTTCTAGAGCTAGTGGTCTTAGGGTTATGCCAATGTTAAAAATATTTTAAATGATTAAAAAATGAATAGAGATGTGCTGAGAATTAGATATAATTATCTATGAAACTTTTCTGTGCTTTCCATAGCATAATTATTCAACATTTCCCAGACTAATAAAATTTACGTTTAGGATTTGAAAATAAGAAATTCACAAACATTTATTATGTTTATTGTTTTTATTACTATTTTAAATATTATAAATTTACATTCTTTGAAGTTTTACTTTCAAGAGATTTGGCTTGAACAAGATTTTTTTTTCTGAGAAATAATTCTATTTTATATAGTAGTAAACTTTAGCCCTGAAAAGCCTTCTTTTATTTTTCCTCTGTCTTCCAGAAATATATGCATTTTTGTTGTTTTTTTCCTAAAACTAAGATGATTTTTATTGATTTATTATGAAATATAATTTAGAATTAAATGTCATATGCAAAAGCTCAATCTACATTACATTGCTCCCTAGTTATTTGTCAAGGGTATTTGTTATTTTAGGCCAATATTTTGTGTGTGTGTGAAAGGAAGATAATTTATTTTCCATTTCATTGAGTAAGTAACACAGATAAATTAACTAAAAATGCTCGCCTCATAGTAAGTGCTCAATAAATGTTTTATTACACTAAACTTATACAGTGATTTATTTATAGTTATTTGCAATTCTTGATGAAACCCAATACGGCTTTAAAGAAAATAAAACTCATGGTACATGTCTACCTATGTAACAAACCTGAACATTCTGCATGTGTACCCCAGAATTTAAAGTATAATAATAATAATAATAAAGTAAAAATAAACATTATATCTATAGCTCATAAAAAATAACTAAGACATTACAAAAGCTTGAAAAAAATACAATCTAAAGACATAAAACAGACTCAGATATGAAAAAGTTTGGAATTATCAAACAGGGAATTTTAAGTCAATATGATTAACATTGATGTAGTTTGGCTGTGTCCCCACCAAAATCTCATCTTGAATTGCAATCTCCATCATCCCCACATGTCCTGGAAGGGACCCAGTGTGAGGTAGTTTAATCATGGGACAGTTTCCCCCATGCTGTTTTTGAGATAGTGAGTTCTCATGAAAGCTTATGGTTTTATAAGCATCTGGTATTTACACTGCTGGGATTCATTATCTCTCCTGCTGCTCTTTGAAGGGGTGTATTCTGCCATGATGGTACATTTCCTGAGGCATTCCAAGCCATAGGGAACTGTAAGTCAATTAAAACTCTTTTCTTTAGGAATTACCCTGTCTTGATTATTTCTTCATAGCAGCGTGAGATCAGACTGATACAAACATGTTTAGTAAAAAAGCAGATTGTATGTAAGAATAGATGGGTAGTATAGGCAAAGAGATGGCAGCTCTAAGAAAATATTAGAATTGAAAGCATAGTAACAGAAATGAAAAATGCCATCGATGAGCTCATCAGAAGACTGGACACAGCTGAGGAAAAAAAAATCAAGGAATTTGAAGATTTGTTAATATAAACTTCTCTAAAAGGCAAAGAGATAAGATAAAAAATGAAAAAAATAGCCAAGAATTGTGGTATAAATTAGGGGTAAACCATATATGCAAGTATTCAATAAATAGCATGAGATATTCAGTATTTTATTATAAAATAGGTTTTATGTTAGATGATTTTTTCCCAGTTGTAGGCTAATGTAGGTGTTCTGAGCATGTTTAAAGTAGGCTAGGCTAAACTATGAAGTTCAGGAGGATAGGTATATTAAATGCATTTTCAACTTACAATGTTTTCAACTTACAATGGCTTTATTGGGACTTCGCCTCATTGTAAGTTGGGGAATAGTCTATCTCTATTGGGAAATTATAGGATACATGTAAGTTAAATGAAAAATAGCAATTTGATATGATAAAGAATGATAGAATTAACCTTTTATATTTTATCTATTCAGCTACCTCTGAAGCTGTATAGTGTTGAAATTAAACTTATATTAGTGTAAATGTTGATTGCAAACTCTAGGACAACTTCTAACTTTTTTTTACAATAAATATAAATGATACTTTAAAAAATGAGAGAAAATGGATTAATATAAAATGCTCAAGTAATACCAGAAAAGACAGAAAAAGAAAGAATGAAAAAAAACACAAATTGCAAGTATGATAAACAGAAAATTATTTTAAAAACTGTAGATATTAATTACATTATATCAGCAATAACTTTCAATGTTAATGGTCAAAGTGTACCAATCAAGAAACTGAGGTTGTTCATAGTGGTTCAAAAACTCAATAGAATTTTATGTGGCTTTTAAGAAACCCACTTTAAATTTAAAGGCACATGTTAAAAGTTAAAGAGATGGATAAAGATAAACCATGTTAATACTAATCAGAATAACAGTGAAATAGCTATATTAATTTCAGTCAAAGTAGACTTCAGAGCAAAGAAAATAATCTTAGATAGCAAAAGACAACATGCAGTGATAAAAGGGACAATTCTCTAAGAAATTGTAATAATTCTTGGCATGTATAAAGCTAAATGTAGAACATCAAAACTGATAAATCAGTAAGAAGAAATAGAAATAGAAAAATTATACTGCTTTACTTGGAGACTTCAATACCTCTCCTATCTTTTGATAAATAAAGCATGCAAAAACTAGTAAATGTATAGTTAACTTGAAGGATATCATAACTTAAGTGGATCAAATTGGCATATATAGAATACTTCATCCAGTGTCAGCAGAATTTATATTCTTTTCAAGTTTATATGGAATAGTCACCAAGAGAGATCATGTCTGGGCCATAAAACAAACCCTAAGTTATAAGGAATAGATCAAAGTATGCTCTCAGATCTTGATGAAATTAAATTACATTATATAACAGGAGGATAACTGAAAAATTTAAAAATACTTGAAGGTTAAGCAACAGATATTTAAATCCCACTTGGACCAAAGAAGAAGTCTTTGGAGAAATTTAAAACTGATATTTTAAACAAAATGAAAATACAAATCAAATTTGGGAGCAACAAAATTGATTCTTAGAGGAAATTGTAGATTACTGAATGCATTCATTTGAAGTGAAGAAGCTCTAAACCCAATAATCTGAACCTTCACCCTAGGGAACTAGAGAAAGGGTGCAATTTAAGTCCAAAACAAGTAAAAGGAAAAAAAAAGTAATAAAATTTGAGTAGAAATTAATAAAATTGAAAAAAGGAAAATAATAGAGAAATTCAACAATACCACCAAAAGGTGTTTCTTTGAAAGGATCAATAAAGTTGATAGACCTATAACTAGACTGATGAGAGAGAGAAAGAGAGAAACATAAATTACAAATATCAGGAATGAAAGAAGGACCTCCTTTACTGATCTCGTGGACACGCAGCAAAAAAAAAGACAATCATAAACAACTCTATACTCACAAATTGGATAACTTAAATAAAATAGATAATTTCTTAGAAAACAATAACTACCAAAACTCATGAAAGAGAAGTAAATGATTTGATAGGCTTGTATCTGTCATATAAATTGAATCAGTAACTAACACCTTTATTAAAAAGGAAACACTTTGCAACAGTGGATTCTCTGGTAAATTCTATCAAACACTTAGGACAAAATGATATCAATCTCCTATAGGATCCTCCAAATAGAAGCAGAAGGAACATTTGCAAACATTCTAATGAGAGCAGCATTACTTAATACCAAAATCTTTTAAACATACTATAAAACAGATCAACTACAAGACAACATTTTTCATAAATAGAAATGTGAAATCTACAAAAATGCAGCAAATTAATTTTATAAGTATATGAAATATATAAAATACATAGATGGCCAAGTGAGATTTTCAGATATGTGAGGCTGGGTTAACATTCTAAAATCAATTAATACAATCCATCATATCAATAGGTAAAAGAAGACAAATCACATGATTATATCAATTAATGTAGAAAAAGTATTTGAAAAAAATCTGAAACCCAATCATCATAACAACTTTCATCTCCTATGAATAGAGGGGAACTTGCAAACTTGGTAACGAACATCTACAAATTACTTTCAGCTAATATCATACTTGATGAAAACATGGATGCTTTCCTCCTAATACCAGGAACAATACTAGAATGTATCCTCTCACCATTCCTAATCAGCATTTGTACTAGAAGTCCTAGCTGGTATAAATAGCAAGAAAAGGAAATAAAGGTTATATATAGAGAGAAGGCAAAAATAAAGCTGTCTTTATTAACAGATTACATGCCCATGTAGAAAAACCCCCACAATCATAAAAAAGTCCTGTGATTAATAAGTGGTTATATTAGGTTACTAAATACAAATATTAATAGGAAAAATTAATTGTATTTCTATTTAGTAGCAGTGAACAATGAAGTTAAAATATCACAGCATTTACAGTAGCAGAAAAAATGAAATTCTTAGGGATAAATCTAACAAAATATGAATGGAATTTATAAGTAGAAAAAGCTTGAGAAAAATCAAAGATTTAAGTAAATGAAAGCCTATTTTATACTCATGGCTTGGAAGACACCGTATTATAAAAAGGTCAGTTCTTTTCAAAATGATCTATAGTGTGAAAGCAACCCAATTCAAATCTCAGCAAGCTAATTTGTATTATCATACAGTTTCTACAATTATATGAAAAGATAAAAACAAAGTGAATAAAAGAAATAAAATTGGAGGACAGACATTAGGGGACTTTAAGACTTACCACAAAACCACAGCAATCAAGAAAGCATTCTGTTAGTGAAAGAACAGACATATCTGACAAACAGAATAGAGAGCTCAAAAATAGACCTACAAAGACAAAGTCAAGTCTTTTTGACAAAGGAGCAAAGACAATCAATGGAAAAAGAATAGTATTTTCAAAAACAGTGCTGTAACATTTGGAAATCCATATGCCAAAAAGGAAAGAAGATCTAGACACAGACATTACAGTGTTTCTAAAAATTAATTGGCAGTAGATCATAAGCCTTAATGCAAAATGCAAAACTATAAAACTTATAGAAAAAATTAAGATAAATCTAGATGACCTTCAATTTAGTGATGTTTTCAATAAAACTCTAAAAGCATGATGGATTAAAAAAACAAGTTGACTTTATTAAAATGGAAAACCTCAGCTGTGTGAATGACCCTGATAAGAGAACAAAAGGATAAGCCACAAATTGGTTATATATGTTTGCAAAGCACATATTTGGTAAAGGACTTATACCCCAAATATGCAAATAACACTCAACAATGCAAAAACAAACCACTCAATAAAAAAGTGGGCAAAAGACCTGAACAGACACCTCATCAATAAACGTGTACAGATGGCAAATGAGCATATGAAAAGATGCTCTACATGCTGGCAAGGGTGTGGAACAACAGGGACTCTCATTTATTCCTGGCATGAATGCAGAAATGATACAGACACTTTGGAGGACAGTTTGGCGGTTTCTTATAATGTTAAACAGAATCTGACTATAGGATTTAGTAATTTCACTTCTAGGTATTTACTCTAAATAACTGAAAAGATATTTCTCCAAAAAGGCCTAGTAGTGCACATTTACAGTAATTTTACTCATAGTTTCCCCAAACAGGATGTAACTGAACAATATGTAAATGAACATATTGAAGGGTATCTCAGTTACATCCCAATGTGACCTCCAATATCAGGTTGGCTTCCACTTTGGCTCCTTGAGGGCCTAGTGAGGTCACAAAGAACTATTTCTATTTCACTATTTCCTTATCTCTATATACACTTTGCAATATTTGTTCTTGCTCAGCAATAAACTAAAGGGAAGGCAACGTAAGCAATGCCTTGCAAATCATCATGGAAACTTGTAAAAAACTTAACAAATATGTATTGACTTAGTCTGGACTAAACTGGATCATTTTCAATAAAAGACCGAAGATAGACCCTGGGGACCAGTATACATTAAATATATGAGTGACAGGTTGTAGAATATATAATTAAATTTAGATTTTATTTCATTTCAGCAAGATTTCTACTTGAATAATTGCAAAACTGTTTCTATATGGGAAATCATGCTTGTCTAATTTACTGATATTACTAAAGGACATAAATAAATGCAGAAATTGTTAGACCTTAACATCTCTTTGGCAGTTTTCTATATGGACAGTTTTTACATTTTACATGCATAGATGTGGAATTGAAAATTATGCTTTGCTACAGGGATCTCCCTTAGGCATGCAAATTAGAAAAGACAAAATAAAATTTTATTTCCAGGAGCCAGGAAGAGGAAGAAATGCAGAGGTAATAGTTAAAGGATACAAAGTTTCAGTCAAAAAAAAATGAGTAAGTCCTAGAGAGCATAAAGACTTTACATATATTTTATGCTGTATAAACTATAGACTTTATGCTGTATAAAGACTATATATATATATATATATATATATATATATAGACTAACCATATTTTGTGTGGTTGCTAGCCACATGTGGCTAGTGGCTGTCATATTGCAGTGTAGGCTTATAATAAAACATCGCATGATACTTTTAGTGGTACCTGATTGTTTCTTAAAATACCAGCATAACATAAGACATGCGTAACTTTCAAGAATATATGGAAAGATAAGCTAACAACACATTTAATGTCTCAAATGGGCACAAAAGGCAACTGATTACTTGCTTAACTACTACTTTGCTGTATTCTCCCTGAGAGTATGTGTGTTCTGTTCACTACATAGTTCTTGAAATATCTGTTGGATGAATAAATTAAAGGAAAGGGAAGAATCAACCTCTGCTGTCTTGTTTCAGACTTGGTCAGTCCCTACTTCAAGATCTCATCCTGTTTTAATCAAATATGCCTCCAATAAGCCATCACAGCATAGAGGGAGGCCCTCTCTGATTCTCTGATACTACCAATGAAGAGTTGAGAACACCTGTTTAGATGAAAGGGACTGATTCTGTGGCAGAGCAGTTCTCTCCGACAATCACACAGACAGGCCTGCAAAGCACTCCAGTTACACAGATTTCCACAGCACCACCTTAACATTGAGCAAATAGTTAACCTAGGGAAATTGGTGCCCAGACATAAAAGCTAGAAACAAAATATATGGTCAGAAGGAGCCTTCCATAGGCGTCTCCCTAACCTGGAGCAAGTCAAAATAATAGAGACAATCTTACATTCTTAGGGCCAAGAATCATCTTTGGTCAACGGAATCTGAGACAAGTCAAGGTAACAGAGGCAGCTGTTAGAATAGATTCCATTGAAGAGTCTAAGGCAGCTCCCTGGACCAAACTGTAAAGGAGGTAAGAGAGAAATAATCACTCCAGTACCACAATAGACAGGTCTTGAAGGTACTGGGGTTCTTTTAATTAGACTTAGCAAGCATTTTTTTGCCTCAGACCTTCTAGTTGAAACAAAATTAGTTACCAGTAGACTTCGGTGAATGTTATATTGCACATAGGCACATAACTCCAAGCTATATAAATACTAAGAAAATTGTAACACTTTCATTTGGACTATTGGAATTATCTCCATCCTTTTCCCTGTATCTGGTTATAGCAATAAATTCCCTTCTTTCCTAGTTTGTCTGCTTCTTGTTATTGGGCCTCAAGAAAACGCAGCCAGACTCGGCTTGTTTCCTGGAACAGTTCTTCATATCCTAGACCTAGGTATTTTTCGTCATCTTGTCTCTTTCCTACCGAATGCCATAAGGAAAATGAGGGTAGGAAGAAAGAAGAGCAAAAGAAAGGCAATAGGAAGATAGAAAATAAGGGACAGAAGAGAGCAAAATAATGAAGCAAAGTAGAGAGCAAAATAATGAAGCAAAGTATAAAATGTAAGCAAAAGATTAAGAGGAGGAAATATAAAGGAGGAAGACTGGGAGGGAGACAGCTGTCTCAGTGAAATTTTTTCTAATAGAAAGGTCAAATAAGACTTTTTTTTAACTCTTGTAAAAAAAACATGCCAGTCCTCCCCTCCTCAACCCTTCCTGATTAACTCCTTAACCAAGCAGTCAATTTTTGACAAATTAAACTATATAGTCATTTTAAACATCATTAACTTTGTTTAAGAAATTTTGCTTTCAGTTAATTTTATAGTATCATTGGAGAATGAGACCTAGATATCACTAATAAGGTAAGATAAAGAGTTATCTTTACAGATTATTTCCTGTAATTATTTTCATAATTTATTATTGTTAAATACAAAGATTAAAAATATACATTGTATAATCAAGGTACATGAAAGTTTGATGAAATGAAACCTCTCACACTAAGTTAGTTTATAACATTGAGTCTTGATTTTCACTTTTTTAAAAAATGAGAGTAATAAACTACTTCCTTGGATCATCATAAGCCTAATTGAAGTAATAGATATGGAGAGCTTAAATACAATGCTTAGTGCTGAATTAGGACTCAATATTTTTCACATTATTAGTAAAATGCAGAAGAGGAGGAATCAGTGGTTAAAATACATTATTTTTCTCTTTCTTTCCCTCCCTCCCTACTTCCTTCCTTTCTTTCCTTCCTTCCTTCCTTCCTTCCTCCTTTCCTTTTCTTTTTTTGACAGGGTCTCCATGTCACCTAGGCTGGAGTGCAGTGGTATGATCATAGCTTATAGCTTATTGCAGCCTTGAACTCATGGTCTCAAGTGATCCTTCCTCCTCAGCCTCCCAGTACTAGAACTACAGGCATGTTGTCCCACACCAGGCTAAGTTTCGGGTATGGTCTTATCTACAGAATATTATCAAAAACATAAGTGTAGAGATGCTCTTGGTAAAGGAAGGGATGTGCACATTGGCAGTAGGCAGGGTCATATAATTGCCCACTTAACATTTATTGTCCATTCTGCTTGATTAAGGGTGTCCCTCAGTGTGTTTTGGAAAACCATAGGCATCTAAGAGTTATTTGAAAAGATCTGATCACCTCATCACTGAAGAGTTTTGTCGCTGTTGTTCCTAAAATTATAAGAATATAAGATATTATTCTACTGCTCTTGAAAGATCCAGTCAGTATTCACAATAGTTGTTTAAGAAGATACATAGTAAAGCTATGAGGGTCCATGACAGGCTGCTAAATTTAAGGAAAGAAGGAAGGGAATTGAGGGAATAAATAGTAAAGCAGACCAAGAATGTTTAGGATGGTGTAATAAAATTGATGAGGTTTATCACGGAAGTATTTATAATTATGGAGAGAATGGATATTGTAAACAGACATTTATCAAATTCTGGAAAGTATTAAAATCTCCTAGCTACTCCAATCACCGTCACTCATAAGATCGATGATGGTCTATACAGTTGTATACACTATAGTTTATAAGAGTCAGTAATATTCATGCCACCTACTTCACTGCCCCAGTGAAAAATGAGCCTCTTTGTGCTGATGTCCTGTGATTGTTCTTCATTACTTGAAATGCTGTTAAGAGGTTTGAATAGCTAACAATGATTACAGATTTCCTGATCTTATAATTATCTCTGTTGGCAGATTATGAAGTGTTCTGATCTGTTGTGTATAAAATACATTATTTTAGTCTTGAAAAAAATTATTCTATGTTTTGAAGCAACTTGATTCATAAAACATACTTTCTTAAAATAAAACAGCAATCGATATCTCATTGAGCAGATCTAGATTCCTGAACTGTAGAAAAATCATGTGAGGACTTGCATTTTATGCTGTGGTTCTTTCTTTGTAAGTCCTCATGTTAGTATAAGTGCAAACTAATAGAGCTCAAAATATGAAGTAATACTTGAAAGAGACAGGCAAAGTAACAAACTGTGTAAATGTTTCCCAGGACTAATAATTAAGGAGACATATAAGAAAAATTTTATTAAGCAATGTGATTGCCAACAAACAAAACATTGAATGACCGTTAAGGTAAATTCTGCATTTACTCCTTAAGAACCCTTTTCTCTAAAGGTATTTTTTTTTTCTGGTTTCATCTTTATATGCATTGATTTAAAAAATATTTCTACCAAATGACATTAATATATCCCTCTTACATGCCCGGGCTTGCCTATGATTGACAATCTTTTTAATGTGCTGTTGCATTAGGTTTGCCAGTATTTTACTGAAGATTTTTGCATTGATGTTCATCATGGATATTGGCCTGCAGTTTTCTTTTGTAGTAGTGTCTCTGCCAGGTTTTGGTATCAGGATGTTGTTGATCTCACTAAATGAGTTAGAGAGGATTCCCATTTTTTGTATTGTTTGGAACAGATTCAGAAGGAATGGTACCAGCTCCTCTTTGTATATCTGCTAGAATTTGGCTGTGAACCCGTCTGGACCTAGACTTTTTTTGGTTGGTTGGCTATTAATTTCTGCCTTAACTTCAGCCCTTGTTATTGGTCTATTCAGGGATTCAGCTTCTTCCTGGTTTAGTCTTTGGAGGGTGTAAGTGTCCAGGAACTTATACATTTCTTCTAGATTTACTAGTTTATGTGCATAGAGTTGTTCGTAGTAATCTCTGATGGTGGTTTGTATATCTGTGGAATCAGTGGTGATATCCCCTTTATCATTTTTTATTGCAGCTTTTCTATTCTTCTCTATTTTCT
>PVKP010041695.1:0-18577 GCA_004027715.1 Plecturocebus donacophilus | reverse complement strand
CTTTGGATATATACCCAGTAATGGGATTGCTGGGTCGAATGGAATGTCTATTTCCAGGTCCTTGAGGAATCGCCACACTGTCTTCCACAATGGTTGAACTAGTTTACACTCCCACCAACAGTGTAAAAGTGTTCCTATTTCTCCACATCCTCTCCAGCATCTGTTGTCTCTAGATTTTTTAATGATCGCCATTCTAACAAACATCTTTTAGAAGGTAACACCTCTACTTGCAAGATATACAGAAATGTGATACCATGGAGGATTTTCTTTCAACATTGTGATGGCCACTTTATCGCTTCACTTTCTTCAATTTAACTAGTAATTACAAAGCTAGCTTGACTTTTAATTTTTAAAATATTCCTCAATATTTATCCATAATAAATAATGCATACTAAGAATTTTTCAGGGGCACACAAGTTAAATTAATTGCCAATACTACCACTTGTTAATGTAGTCAACAAAATTAATAAGCACATGCTAAGTACTGAGCATAGAGTATACAGCCCTGAGTGAAGCAGTTTATATTTTCATGGAATACAGACTCTATCATGACATATGTGTGGTAAGCAATGAAACAAATATGTAATTTTTGGATATTACATTTTTTGCTTTTAAATATATTTTTATATTGAAAATAACAAACCGAGCATCTACCATGTTCTTTGGAGGCATGGTCTAGGGGACACTACTTGCCAGGTAAGGGAACTGACTTTCCTGAGATCACCATACTCTCAGGAAGCCCAAGGTAGCCAGTTATCCCAGATGTGTGTGAAGAAGCCATCTTCTATGGTCTACACAATCAAGCATTAAAATTATTCCAACTTCAGCCTTCATCTAACTGCAACCACCTGAAAGACCCTTAGTAAGAACCACCCAGGTAAGCCCATCAACTCATACTGAGGGAATGTGTTCTCTTTCAGGGTCCACGAGGGAGTGTAGTATCTAGGGCAAGAACTTCCCAGGGCCATATTTTCTCCCCCTCCTATCCATCTCCATCCGGGAGATTTAACAGTTTCTGTTTTAATTTTTGCGGGCACGGGAAAAAGTCAAAAGTCAATCACTCCAGTGGAAGTTCTAAGGAACTCCTTTCATTGGCCAGGGGTCTTAGAGAAGGTGGGGGTTCCTCCCAGGTTAAAAGTCCCCTTCTTCCACACCCCTTCAGACTCCATGTTTGGGTCCCCTTCCACAAACACTCCCTTTGTGGAAACCATCTTTCTCTCTCCTGGATTTCCCCTCTGGAGTCCTTTTCCACACTCTCTCGTGGAAGCCTGTCTTCCCCTCTTAAACTCCATCTCTCTCTATTCCCTTCCACTCAGTGTGGAAGCTGCTTTCCTCTCCTGGATTCTGTCTTTCTAGATTCTCTCACTCAGTGTGAGAGTTAGCTGTTTATTTCTCTCTCCTTCTCCAGTTTCTCTCTTTCTCTCTAAATAAATCACTTTCTACAAACACTTTTGAATCTGGCATTTACTGCTCACTGCGCCGTGGTCCTCTCTCTCATTCTTGAGAGGACAGGAGACCAAGAACCTGGAGAAACATCCTCTAAGGGGACCAGAGGGCACCCTGAACTCCTGAACCCCAATATTACAATAGAACCATGACAAATACATGAGTCTGGGACACTGTAAGTCTTTGGCTCCTGCTGGCTCTGACAGTTTCTCAATCTCTATAACATAGAAAGAGTGACAGAAAGATCATTTGAAATGAGGCAGTTCAAGCTTCAAGCCTAAACCAGAGTTGGCATAATTAAAGATCCAAGGGCAGAAGCCACAGGAGAGCACAGACGTCTTGCTGGGCCCTGAGATGTATGTCCCATGCTCCCCGTTTACCAGAAGAGCACTGCAGGATGCAGCCCTCCCTGGGATCGCAGTCCCCACAGTGCCTCTAGTTAGAGGCCGACAGGGAGTCACACGTGGACTGAAACCAAGACATATCAGTTCTAGAAGTTCAAATGTGAATCTGGAATGTGGTGAATTTTTTTCTCAGCTTTTTTTTTATTGGGAAGTTAACTGCTTCCACACATTGGAGCAGTGACTTTGTAATCACTCATTCTTTCATTTAATTATTTTTCAAATTGGCAAATGAAAATTGTTGGTATTTATGGTATACAATATGAGTGTTGATGTATGTATTATATGATAAAATGATTGATTTAAATTTGTTAACGTATCTATCACCTTGCATACTTATGCATTTTTGTTGTAGAGCATTTAAAATCTATTCTTTACAATTTTTAAGGACACAATACATTATTATGAAGTAGAGCCACCATGCTTTACAATAGATCTAACTTATTTTTCCTATCTAAATAAAACCTTGAACTCTTTAAGTAGCATGTCCCCATTCCCTCCCCGAACTCCAGCCCCTGCTAACCATCATTCTATTCTTCACCTCATTCATTTTTACTTTGTTTAGATTTCATATAGAAGTGAGATCATGCAATATTTGTCTTTTGGCGCCTGGAATATTTTACTTAGTGTAATGTCCTCCAGGTTCATCCATATTGTCATAAATAACAAAATTTCCTTTTTCTTATCACACTGAACAGCATTCCACTGTGTAATTAAAACCACATTGTCTTTACCCATACATCCATTGATGAATACTTAGGTTGATTCTGTCTCTTGACTAGCTACTGTGATTAATGCTTGAGCAGCTATTGCGATTAATGCTGCAAGAAACACTGGAGTGCAGATCTCTCTGTGACATATTTATTTCACTTTCTTTAGATATGTACCCAAAAGTGCTTATCTAATTTTTAATAAAATGCATCAAAGTACAGTAAGCCTAGAAGATAGAAAAAATTTGTTCCAAAATTATTTAATTCCACAAAACTTGACATTTACTGTTTTTCCATATGTATACATACTTTTACATGTTTCCAATGACAATAATCAACATTCCATTTTAATATTGTTTCCATGCTGTTACAAAATTATGATTATTTTAATAATAGTATAATTTTCCATGATATTAATTACCATTCTTTGTCTAATTGCTTAGCTTTGTTGATTATTAAGTTGCTACCCATTTTGTTTGCTATTAGAAATCATACTATAATGCATATCTTCATAAATTTTAAAAATACTAAGTTAAAGAGTACAAACTTTTTGCAGCTCTATATACAGCATTACTATTTCATGAAACAATATAAAGTCATAGACTATGTGTGAAAACATGAGCGGAATAAATTTAGTTGATTACACACAAAAAAACCATACATATAAAAAGAACATAAAACAGTATGTGCAGCCTAATAAAGTACTACAAACCACACATATATCCATATACTATTGAGGGCAAATGTGTCTTTTTTAAGTTATACTTTAAGTTTTGGGGTACATATGTAGAATGTGCAGGTTTGTTACATAGTTATACAAATGTCATTGTGGTTTGCTGCACCCATCAACCTGTCATCTATATTAGGTATTTCTCCTAATGCTATCCCTCCCCTAGCCCCACATCCCCTGATAGGCCCTGGTGTGTGATGTTCCCCTCCCCGTGTCCATGTGTTCTCAGGTGTTCAACTACAACTAATGAGTGCGAACATGCAGTGTTTGGTTTTCTGTTCCTGTGTTAGTTTGCTGAGAATGATGGTTTCCAGCTTCATCCATGTCCCTCCAAAGGACATGAACTCATGCTTTTTTATGGCTGCATAGTATTTTACAATGTGTATATGCCACATTTTCTTTATCCAGTCTATCATTCATGGGCATTTGGGTTGGTTCTAAGTCTTTGTTATTGTGAAACATTCTACAGTAAACATATGTGTGCATATGTCTTTAGAGTAGAATGATTTATAATCCTTTGGGTACATACCCAGTAATGGGATTGCTGAGTCAAATGGTGTTTCTAGTTCTAGATCCTTGAGAAAATGCCACGCTGTCTTCCAAAATGGTTGGACTAATTTAAACTACCACCAACAGTATAAAAGCGTTCCTATTTCTCCACATCCTCTCCAGCATCTGTTGTCTCCTGACTTTTTAACGATTGCCATTCTAACTGGTGTGAGATGGTATCTCAATGTGGTTTTGATTTGCATTTCTCTAATGATCAGTGATGATGAACTTTTTTTCAAATGTTCGTTGTCTGCATAAATGTTTTCTTTTGAGGAGTGTCTGTTCATATCATTCACCCACTTATTGATGGGGTTGTTTTTTTCTTGTAAATTTGTTGAAGTTCTTTGCAGATTCTGGATATTATTCCTTTGTCAGATTGGTAGATGGCACAAATTTTCTCCCATTCTGTAGGTTTTCTGTTCACTCTGATGATAGTTTAGTTTGCTATGCAAAATCTCTTTAGTTTAATTAGATCCCATTTGTCTGTTTTGGCTTTTGTTGCCATTGTTCTTGGTGTTTTAGTCATGAAGTCTTTGCCCATACCTATGTCCTGACTGGTATTGCCTAGGTTTTCTTCTAGTGTTTTTATGGTTTTAGTTCTTACATTTAAGTCTTTAATCTATCTTGAGTTAGTTTTTGTATAAAGTGTAAGGAAGGGATCCAGTTTCAGCTTTCTGCATAGGCTAGTCAGTTGTCCCAATACCATTTATTAAATGGGGAATCCTTTCCCCATTGCTTACTTTTGTCAGATTTGTCAAAGATCAGATGGTTTTAGATATGTGGTGTTATGTCTGAGGCCTCTGTTCTGTTCCATTGGTCTACATATCTGTTTTGGTACCAGCACCATGCTTTTTTGGTTACTGTAGCCTTGTAGTATCGTTTGAAGTCAGGTAGCATGATGCCTCCAGCTTTGTTCTTTTTGATTAGTATTATCTTGGCTATGCGGGCTCTTTTTTGGTTTCACATGAAATTTAAAGTAGTTTCTTTCCAATTCTTTGAAAAAAGTCAATGGTAGCTTGATGGGAATAGCACTGAATCTATAAATTACTTTGGGTAGTATGGCCATTTTCATGATATTGATTCTTTCTATCCATGAGCATGGCATGTTTTTCCATTTGTTTGTGCCCTCTCTTATTTCCTTGAGCAGTGGTTTGTAGTTCTCCTTGAAGAGGTCCTTCACATCCCTTGTAATTTGTATTCCTAGGTATTTTATTCTCTTTGTAGCAATTTTGAATGAAAGTCCACTCATGATTTGGCTCTCTGTCTATTATTGGTGTATAGGAATGTTTGTGATTTTTTAGGGCAAATGTGTCTGTCTATATAACCTTATAAAATGACAATACTCTCATATTTCCTTAAAATTCAACTTTGTCTTAATATTTATGATTCATCATTTCCTCATTTTCCTTTGTTCTTTTATCATTTAGGTTTCCCTACCTAAAATTTATAGTTTTGTTGTGACAATTTTTGAAATGCACATAAAGCAGAATTGTATAGCACACATTTTTTCCTTTGCATTTCCAAGATTTGTCCATGTTGTTGCAAGCAGCCACAGTTCCTTCACGTCATAGTTATGTGGTTTTAAAAAATTACCTAATTGTGCCATATGGCATTTGTCCTTTCTGCAGTGGTGATTTTGGGGATTGCTTACATATTCTAGCTATTGCGGAAAAGTCTGAGCTGAATGTTCTACATTCTTTTTCCTACACTGAACTCTGAGTTGCATCACTTGGTGCAGTGCCTTGATTATCTGTGTGCTGACAGGTATTTTGCACAAAACCTAAGAGATGAAGTGGTGAGATAATAGCATTTTGAAGAAAATATATAAACCATGGGTTACTTTCCTCACAATTAGAAAAAGTAAAAGGAATTTTAACGAAAAACTTCAAAAGGTCAATTTACTCTGTGGGGTTCTGTAAAAATTTTCCTTCTATTCTAAATTCTGGGTGCAAAAGTTTACGCTTTGTAAGAGAAGACCAGAAAAGCACTAGCATTTGAGAATGACAGCATTCAAGAGATGAATTGTTTACAAAGAGTATGCTGGCCATTAGATCACACTGGTTGGTTATCAACTTCTACTCCTTGTATTCAAGTGTATATTTCACTGTTCTTCAGTGTTATCCAATGTATCAAGTTTCTTATTATAAATAAATATCTTTTCAAATTTCGAAAACTCCCAAATGAGTATAGGAAATTGTAAAACTCTTTTGCTATACCAATTAAGTTAATTTATAGGCATTTCAATTATTTTAGATATGAATGATTTAGAGATGACCTAAGCCTGATAAGAATCTCTTAGAAGAAAAGCAGTATTTATCCCCTTGACCCACCAATTTTCAATGAATTTGAGATAGATTGCAAGCACAATTCATATAATGAAATACTAGAAAGAAAATAGAAATATAAGAAATTTAGCTTAGAAGAATATATAAGATCCAGTTACAGGTTTTGAATAATTTATTATCTCTAGGTTTTCCGTAAGGCACGGGAATGTTTTGCATTATGTGGAACAAATTACATAGTAGAAAATGGAGAGCTGGCAAAGGAAAATGTCAGAGGCAGCAAAGATAGAATTTTGTTCCTAGAGTCCAATGTGAGTACAGTTTGGGAGTGATAAAAAGAAGGAATAGAAAATGGAAAGGTCTCTCTAAGGCTGATACTTAACAAAGAGGCAAAATATGGTTTAAGTTCCACATTGTTCTAAAATAAGATGGGTGCTAAATCTATTGAAAATTCCACAATCCCAATCTCACAGTATTCTGAAATAAAATGAATACTATATCAATGATGAGATTCACAATGTCAATCCCAAAAATCTTTTGGTGCTATTCATGTGCTCAAAGGAAAAAAGTATAAGGGATTTAGTGAAAGTGGGGCCTGGGCATGGCAAAACAATGAAGTAAAATGCTAAAATACCATATATTTTAATTTCCATTTTAATTCTCTTATTTTTCTAGTTGGCTTTTCTCTTCTTATCGGAAAATGTAGGTTCCCTCTCCCCGTTAGACAGATCTATGAAGCCTTAAATATGGCTCTTCTAAAAGCTGCTAAAAGCAAAAGGACAACCACCCTTAGTCATTGGAGACAGCACTTTGGAGAGTGCCAGACTCACAGTACTGAGCCTCACATCTCATCTATTAAATGGGTAGAATGGTAGAACTGGATCAGCATTTCTATAGATGGGTTCTGGCTCCATAAGTAAACTGGGAGAAAGGCTGATTTCCTCTGTAAGAAGACTTGATTCTTTTTTTCTTTCATTAGGAATAATTTATGTTTAACACAAAGATCTTCCTTTTTCTCATACAAAACTGGTCAGCTACTGTATAAAATGATAAAGGGATTGTTTCTAGATTGGAAAGTTGATGAATCTGAGTTCTAGTCATGACACTCTATAACTTGGACTTGTGCTAGACAGTCTCTATCCCTTTTGTTTGTTTTTTTGTTTGATGAATATATAATATATCATTAAAGGGGAAAATTAATAGGAAACATGCCAGCGCTATATATTAATTTTCTGTAGTATTTGAGCCAGTGTTTTTAGATTGTAGGGACAGATCTGTATTCAGCAGAAAAGAATGTCAAGATTTCTTTTTAATTACTCTCATGACTGTGGGAATGAGATGATGCTATATGACCGCCATGTGTTTTTCTGACTAGATGACTTCCAAGTTTCTTTATTCTGTGACTTCTAAGCTTTGCTTTGGCTCTTTCTCTTGTATAAAATAATTGACTTTTGATGATTTTTTTCCTAGTGATTTTCACTGCATCATTAAAAAAGAAAACTGGATGTGACATCAGTTGCAAGAAATCTGGATCCTTTCTCATGAAAAATTAAAATTTTTACTAAATATTGGCCTGGCACAAAGCATGCCTCAGTGTTGCTACTCATCTCCTGCACTTGATCAGTCACCAACACAGCTTGAGACTTAACTCTTATTCAGGTTCTTAGAGAACTTACTTAACTGTCAGTTTCTTCTACCAAATATGAGGAAACTTGAGAAATACTAAGCAATATGTATGGTTTAATCATTTATAGTGTGATGAAAATAGTGAAAATTTATGATCCGCTTATGGGAGAATAGACTACAAATACTAACAAAATATACTACAAAGAAGTGTGGTAAATGAAACCATGAAAAGTACCCCTTATTGTGATGTAAGGATGGTTCCTGACATGTTTAATCCCAACTAATGTCCAGCAGTCAATCTCCCCCCTTGCTATGCTAGACCACAAGGCTGCCATGCTTAAGAAGAGGAACTATTTGTCTCAACCCCAATCAAACAAAGCAACTCCAAAATTTGCCTCAGGTCACAGCACAAACTTGTGGTTTTAGCTTTTGTTTTCCATCAAAAGGTTTCAAACACAATTTACATTGCTCCATTTATCTTGTTGACACTTAGTTGCTTATCTTTCTTTTCACTCTGCATGCTGGTATAACATTACTCCTCCGACTCCAACCTTCCACTTCTCTTTTCTCATAATCTTTGTATTTCTTTCTTTTACCATGTTGCTAATTATTCAATGCATATACTAACCATAAACATAACTGGATTCTCCTCCAACTTCCACAATTCCTAGTCTAATTAAAGTCCAATTAAGAGGAGACTTTTCTTTCTCTCAACATCTAGGTTGAATCTCATTTCCATTATTTTACTAGTTAATAGCTTTGGAGAATTTGCTTAACTTTATTGGCTTACAGATCTCCTTCTGTTAAGTATGTATGAAAGTAGTCTCATAATGTTGTTATGAGAATTAAGTATGTTAATATTTCTCAGGTTCTTAGAACAGTTTGTGAGACACAGTGTTATATTAATGAAAAGAAAATCAAGTAACGGCCTAGCTACCTCTTGTACTATAGGCAGTACAAGTTGGTCTTTTTCTCAGTAAAGTCATCTTTTATTATCTAAGAAGGTCACTTCTGCTTCTATTTGTCTCTGCATTGCAGACAATCACTGATTTACTCATCATTACTCACCGATATTTTGGTACCTGTGTTGAAGTCTTTCTTTGACTTTCAAGTACTACCATTATTCTAGACTACAGAATCCATAGAGGACCAGTTCTTCACGCTGGCTTCTCAATTCTCCTCAACTACAATAATCTTCCCACTTCACCTCCACTAACCATACACCAAGAATGACAGGTGTAAAAGGGTTTGCAGTTTATGAACTGCATACAAACACAAGAAGAGAGGGTGATCAAGACTGAAATCCACAAGGGCCAAATTGATGACCGAAAAATTCTCTCCTAAGTGGGTCGTTGACTCAGTACTGTTCTGTCATTCCAATGTATTGGTCCTCTCAGATCAATAGCTTTGAAATCTCATCATCTTACTGCAACATACTGTGCTCCTAAATTATTCTCAACCCTGTTCTTCTTCCTTATTTATCAAAACCTTCCAGTATTACTTTCCTTCTAATATATATTTTATATCATGAATTGATATCTATATCTAAATTCTCCAAGTTTCTGTTATTAACACTCATCACTGAAATCTCAACTGTTATAAACTTGACCACGTTATCCATATTTGTACCTAAATAGCTAATAAAGACTAGTGAGTCTTATACGTTAGGGAAATCTGGTGCCAATATAAATTCATGTATATTAATCTCAGAACTGCACTTAATATTTCTTTATAATCAATTAAATATCTCTAAGTGGTCCTCACTTCTAAGCTTCATACTTACTATAACAAAATTTCTCCATATTCTCAAACTGCAAGCCTCGGAGATATCTTTGCCTCTTATTTTAGTGAGAAAAAAATAAATAGAAATTACATTACCCTTCACAACCAACTCTATTACAAATTCTTAAATGCTAACATCTTTTCTCTATTCTGTTACAACTAGAGAATTATATTTCTTTTTTTGCTAAAACTGTAATCTCCCCACTGTACCATTAGTTCTTCAGCACAGTCTCATTTTTCCATTTCAGAAATATTGACTACTGTATTTTCATGACCTTAACCATTTTCTCTGCCTTCAGTCTCTCCATTAGAATTTTATTAGTACATTTCTATCTGTATTATACTTATTTCCCATCCTACTGTCATTTCAGCTACCTGTCTTTTACAGATACCTTTTTGAAAGAGTTTATATATACTCTCCATTTTGTTATCTCTTTTTAACCACTCAAACGTGATGAATGGCTTTTTGCTCTAATTAGTTTGAATATATGGACCAAGGTAAAAGTTCTATGCTGTTTTGTCTATTGGACATCTTTTCAGTTATCACATGGCTTGATCTTTCAGCTGTTTCCAACATCTCCTTACTTCTTTCCTTCTTTGACTCACATCATGCTTATTGGACTATCTTCACAATCTTTATTTTTTTTTTCTGAATCATTACTAAATGTTGACACTTCTTATTACTCTGTTCTGAACTTCTTTCCCTAGCTACTCTGTCTCCAGGGTAAGATGATGATGTTCCAACATTTACTGAGCATTTCTTTATTGCCAGGCACTAGTCTATGTACTTAATGTGCTTTAACTAATTAAATCCTCTCAGCATCTCCATAAGGTATTCATATCATTATTCCTATGTTTAAAATTAGGATACTCATACACAGAGGAGTTAATAAACTCACTCAAGGTAATTCAGATGATAAGTATCAGGGTCAAGATTCAAATTTAGTCAGTCTAGTACCAGAATTTATGTCTTATGTTCTTGTCTTAAAATGACATGATACAGAAACTTAGACCTCATCCATTTCCAGGTTTCTGTTTTATCTAAGTATTGGTTGTTTTTGTTCCTACCTCTTTGAACTAGACACAATTATTAAGCTCTTTTGAATATTACATCATCAACTCAATGAAATATATCCAGAGCTTAATTCATGTCTCTACCCAACCTCTCAAAATTCTTAATCTCTACCATTCTATTGTCTATATATGGCAGCTTCATTACTAGAAGATCAAGTTAAATTTCTAAGAGTTGTTCTTGTTTTACTGTTTCCTGCAACTCCCACTATCCAACAAATCAGCATATTCTGCTAATTTTACCTTCTGAGTGTTTTTGAAAACATCCTTTGAATTCCATTCCTACTGTCACATCCTCAAGCCAGCTATCTCTGTGATTTACAGGAAGTTGCAGACTTATTGGGGTAGCCTCCTGAGGTTTTAGTTTCAAATCTTTGGTTTTTATGATAATTTTTTTCAAAGAAGCCAGAGTAATGCTTTTAATGTGGAAATACATTAATGATATTGCCAGTTAAAAATTTTTAATTACTCTATTTCCATCAGTAGTGGGTTAGACCACTCCTGGATTCTGATATATTATGTAGCTTAACCTATTCTTTAGGTGACAAAACTTTTTTTAAAAAGTATATAAATAGACAAAATATAATGCTTACTTCTATTTCAGTTGGAAGTAGCAACTAATTACATATAATCAAAAGAGACAAAGATTATCAAACAAACTTTGAAGTTTGCCATGTTGATGTATATTCATTTGAAGTGTTAATAGTCTAAAAAGTTTAATATATAACTTAAATGCAATAAAAAGTACTGTATGAAAATTGGCATAGCATGTTGCAGACAAGCGAACGATTTTATCATTAAAATGTTACTCCATAAATCATTGTAATGGAATCATGAGAAAAGGCCAGTCCAAGAACATGTTCACTTTATAATTCTAACAGTTAAAATTCAACAGGAACATTGTGTTACATAGGCCAACACTGGGTAATTTGTCTCTAAGATGATGAACACTTCGAATCTGTAGAATAACTGGCCTAGAAATTCTATATCCTCTTAAAAGCACTCTATATATTCAATGGAGTAATTGGGAAAAGGCTAAGAATTTCTACTGAAATCAACAGATTTATGAACCTGGAAGAAGTCCTAGAGGTCAGTGCTTCCAAGGTTTTCACACTGCAAGTAAAAATAATGAAACAGAGAAAACCTTTCTTCATCAAGATGAATTTCTGGCAAACAGTGGGATTGATTAGTGTCCCAACCTATTGACTTATAAACTAATACCCCTTTTTCACCACTAAACATTTGACTGAGCCAGGTTTTAGCAATATAGAAAATACATTAATGTCTTATTTACATGTATAGAATGCTGAGCTATACATCTTATTCATTGATTTAGCAATATATGGAGAATTTTTCAATGAGCAATTTTACAAAGTATGATGTTTTATACAAAATGAAGTGAATGGATGAATAGATCTTAAGGGCATTCAGACACTGTAAACAATTTAGAAACATGGAAAATGTGACATTGAGAAACATAAAAGAACAAATTAAATGTCTATGATTTATTCTGGACAAACTGATGGGTGATAAGCAGTAAGACTTGACCATTTAGAGAGTAAGGAGAAAGGAAACTCATTCCTTGTAATTTATTTTTAGAATTATTCTTTGAGGATGTGAGATGTCAGAATACATTTGAATCAAAGGATTTCAAATTCTTGGCAAACAGGGAAATGTGTTGTAAACTGTGACAAATATATTCCATTTGCCCTTTTAGGTCACACTCTTTAACCTCTCCCAAATTTTCTATAGCAATGGAAGAGTGAACTAAATTGATTACATCAGTGAGATACCACACACTCTGGTTTCTTAATTCTGATTGGGTTGGGTCACCAGGAAATACTGGAAGAAATCTAAGGGAGAGAAGAGAATGAGCATATCTGAGAATAAGGCATTTGTTTTCCTAGTTTTCGCTAGGTAGGGTGGCTGGCTGCATCTGTCAGCAGAAGGCCACTGCCTCTCCTCAGGTTACCTGACCAGTGTAACATTTTTCCTTTCTGGGTTCAGAAAAGCTCTCCTATTGTTCCTTAGTTCCTAGGGTGTTAGTCTCTCTGCAGCTACTAGTCTTTTTTTTTTCCTTAATAATCCTTTATGATTTCCCTGCTCTAATCTCTGTGAGTATATCCTTTCCAAATACCTTTTTCTTGATATATATCAATTTTAATTATTCCATTTATTTCCTACTGGGCCTCTGATTGACATAGTAATTGTTACTGGAAGTGACTTCTAGAAACTAGTCTTTAAAATGAGATTCTACAGTTTTGTTTGTCATCTATTTAAGGAGCACACGATGACTTCCTTGCCAGAGGAAAACGAGACACAGATAATTCACAAAATCTAAAAAAATCATAATTATTCAAATGTAAACTAAAGGGACATGGAATAAAGCACATTAAAAAAAAGGGGGAGCATTAGAAGAAGTGGCTATGACAGTTACTACGGGAGGCAGAAAAGAGAAATAACAAGCTTAAGATTTCTATCCTTAATAAAGCTTGCTTGTAAGATTTGTTCTTGGCTGAAATGTTGTTTTTCTCTTAGGAATGATTCTCACCAAATTTTCAGACTACCAAAGGAATTCAACTATACAGCATAAAATGCATTGTGTATACAAAGATACTCGTAGTAGTATCTCATTGTGATTATACTCTTTGTACATATAATGCATTTTATGCTGTACACTTGGTTTCCTTTGGTAGTCTGAAATTTTGGTATGTGCTAGGAAGCAAGTACCTAAGTAATTAGCCCCCAGTTCAAATCCTGCAAACGGAATACCTATTGAGCTCCCTGGTAAATATTACATACTTGCTGACACAAATCACGTAAGAGGAATTAAGCAGTTCCTGTGTGACTCTGCTGGCTAAGAGCTCTTGCAAACTTGTGCCAGGTTTCCCTGCTCTTCACTTATTTTGCCTTTCTATTTGCTTACTTTCCTTTGTATTCTTTTGCTGTAATAAATCATATATATCATGAATATGACTATATGCAAGTCCTAAATTCCTCCTAGTAAATCAATAAACCAGGGGATGATGTTAGACTTCTCCAACATACATAGTAACAGAATAGCTTATAGTAATTGTGGAATCTCCTGATGACTTCTTAATACCCTAGAGAACATATATAGAAAAGCAAAGAGAAATGAAAAACTATGGCTGTAAAATTAAGACCATGTTTGAAGAAACAAAAGTCCTTCTCCATGACAATTTTGAAATATCTTATTTCTTATAGTCTCAGGGTAGATGTAGCTGAGAATCAAGCATAGAATTGTAAAGATCTCAAAGTCATAGCACAAATTAGACACTCTATCCCAAAAAATTTCTTACACTAAAATAATGACACTGAAAGGAAAAGAGCGAACCCTAAAACACTGGCTATGAATATTATTTCCCTGACATGCTCATGTTATAGGTGGCAAGCTATCCCCCTATCTGAGGGCTTCCACTTCACCTCTGCATTAAAGCTCTCCTGCAACAATGGATTCCCAAGCTGATACCAATTTTCACCTTCATCACTTTTTGTTTTCTACAGGGCTATACTTGCATTTGATCTCAACAATCTGTATTGACCAAGGAGTTATAGTCATGGACCAGGAGGTAACAATACATTAAGAGAATTATAATATCCCCCTCCCCCAGACTGCATCTGCAGAATCCCAAAGAGCATATGGTAGGATGTTTATATATTTGGCAAATGGAGAAGAAATATACATTTTAAATAGCTCAAATTTATTGACAACAGTGAGCCCAATTTGGGCTCAGGATATGATGTCTTGGCTCAAGCACATAGAAGTGATAAAGAAAGTATGCCAGAACAGTAGACACAACTCAATAGCCTACACTTAATAAAACCAATATGTCTGATATGCTGGCATACTATACAGGAAGAAACTTAAAGCTCAGGAAATTGGGAATATTGGAATGGATCTTGTATGTGAGAGCTAATCAATCATTTATTTCCACAATTCCATAATAAATAGTTAAAATGGATGTTATCTTTTAGTGACTGTCAGAATATTAAAACTGATTATCTGACTACAAAATAAGAGCCATTATAGTGCAAATTAAAGCCAAATTAAAGCTCCCAAGCCTTCACCACTGGAGACAGTGTACCAAAAAACAGTAATACCACATTCCTGAAATAACAATAGAAACTAGGACTACTATCAAAGACTAAAACTGCAAGGATTATAGTTCTTAATATATTTTCACTATACATATCTGTTTGGTCCACAAAATGAAACAAACTCACATGAATGCAGTATGGAGAATTTCAGCTTTCCATGAACCAAATGAAAGTAATGATGCAGTTCACAGTCACAGTTATAGATGTGTTATTTTTATTGTCAAATCAAATATGAACCCTTGTTCCTGGTGTTTAGCTATGGATTTTTTACGTCTATTCTTCTTTATCTCAATGGGTAAACAAAATCAGAAATAATCTGGATGCACATAGCTTTTTTTTTTCTTTTCTTTTTTTTTAATTTTATTGCATTTTAGGTTTTGGGGCACATGTGAAGAACATGCAAGATTGTTGCATAGGTACACATATGGCAATGTGATTTGCTGCCTTCCTCCCCATCACCTATATCTGGCATTTCTCTCCATGTTATCTCTCCCCAACTCCCCACCCCTGCTGTCCCTCCCCTATTTTCCCCCAACATACTCAAGTGTGTGATGCTCCCCTCCCTGTGTCCATGTGTTCTCATTGTTCAACACCCGCCTATGAGTGAGAACATGTGGTGTTTGATTTTCTGTTCTTGCATCAGTTTGCTGAGAATTATGGTTTTCAGGTTCATCCATGTCCCTACAAAGGACACGGACTTGTCGTTTTTAATGGCTGCATAGTATTCCATGGTGTCATTGGACCATGACTATCATTGATGGGCATTTGGGTTGGTTCCAGGTCTTTGCTATTGTAAACTGTGCTGCAATGAACATTTGTGTGCATGTGTCCTTATAGTAGAACGATTTATAATCCTTTGGATATATACCCAGTAATGGGATTGCTGGGTCAAATGGAATGTCTATTTCTAGGTCCTTGAGGAATCGCCACACTGTCTTTCACAATGGTTGAACTACTTTACACTCCCACCAACAGTGTAAAAGTGTTCCTATTTCTCCACATCCTCTCCAGCATCTGTTGTCTCCCGATTTTTTAATGAACGCCATTCTAACTGGTGTGAGATGATATCTCAATGTAGTTTTGATTTGCATTTCTCTAATGACCAGTGATGATGAGCATTTTTTTCATATGTTTGTTGGCCTCATGTATGTCTTCTTTTGTAAAGTGTCTGTTCATATCCTTTGCCCACTTTTGAATGGCTTATTTGTTTTTTCTTGTTCTGTTTTAGTTCTTTGTAGATTCTGGATATTAGCACTTTGTCAGATGGGTAGATTGCAAAAATTTTTTCCGTTCTGTTGGTTGCCAATTCACTCTAATGACTGTTTCTTTTGCTGCGCAGAAACTGTGGAGTTTGATTAGGTCCCATTTGTCTATTTTGGCTTTTGTTGCCAATGCTTTTGGTGTTTTAGCCATGAAGTTCTTGCATACACCTATGTCCAGAATGGTTTTGCCTAGGTTTTCTTCTAGGGTTTTTAGGGTGTTAGGTCTTATGTTTAGGTCTTTAATCCATCTGGAGTTAATTTTAGTGTAAGGTGTCAGGAAGGGATCCAGTTTCTGGTTTCTGCACATGGTTAGCCACTTTTCCCAACACCATTTATTAAACAGGGAATCCTTTCCCCATTGCTTGTTTTTGTCAGGTTTGTCAAAGATCAGATGGTTGTAGATGTGTGGTGTTGCCTCTGAGACCTCTGTTCTGTTCCATTTGTCTATATCTCTGTTTTGGTACCAGTACCCTGCTGTTTTGATTACTGTAGCCTTGTAGTATAGTTTAAAGTCAGGTAATGTGATGCCTTCCACTTTGTTCTTTTTGCTTAGCATTGACTTGGCTATATGGACTCTCTTTTGATTCCATATGAAGTTTAAGGTGGTTTTTCCAGTTCTGTGAAGAAGGTAGCTTGATGGGGATAGCATTGAATCTGTAAATTACTTTGGGCAGTATGGCCATCTTCATGATATTGATTCTTCCTAATCATGAACATGGAATGCTTCTCCATCTGTTTGTGTCCTCTCTTATTTCATTGAGCAGTGGTTTGTAGTTCTCCTTGAAGAGGTTCTTTATGTTCCTTGTTAGTTGTATTCCCAGGTATTTTATTCTGTTTGCAGCAATTGTGAATGGCAGTTCGTTCTTGATTTGGCTCTCTTTAAGTCTGTTATTGGTGTATAGGAATGCTTGTGATTTTTCACATTGATTTTGTATCCTGAGACTTTGCTGAAGTTGCTTATCAGTTTCAGGAGATTTTGGGTAGAGATGATGGGATCTTGTAAATATACAATCATGTCGTCTTCTGCAAATAGAGACAATTTGACTTCCTCCTTTCCTAGTTGAATACCCTTTATTTCTTTTTCTTGCCTGATTGCTCTGGCTAGAACTACCAATACTATATTGAATAGGAGTGATGAGAGATGGCAACCTTGTCTAGTGCCAGTTTTCAAAGGGAATGCTTCCAGTTTTTGCCCATTCAGTATGATATTGGCTGTTGGTTTGTCATAAATAGCTTTTATTATTTTGAGATACGTTCCATCGATATCTCGTTTATTGTGGGTTTTTAGCATAAAGGGCTGTTGAATTTTGTCAAAAGCCTTCTTTGCATCAATTGAGATAATCATGTGGTTTTTGTCTTTGTTTCTGTTTATGTGGTGAATTACGTTTATAGACTTGCATATGTTGAACCAGCCTTGCATCCCCAGGACAAAGCCTACTTGATCATGGTGGATAAGCTTTTTGATGTGCTGTTGCAATAGGTTTGCCAGTATTTTATTGAAGATTTTTGCATCTATGTTCATCATGAATATTGGCCTGAAGTTTTCTTTTCTTGCTGAGTCTCTGCCAGATTTTGGTATCAGGATGATGTTAGTCTCATAAAATGATTTGGGAAGGATTCTCTCTTTTTGGATTGTTTGGAATAGTTTCAGAAGGAATGGTACCAGCTCCTCTTTGTATGTCTGGTAGAATTCAGCCGTGAACCCATCTGGACCTGGGCTTTTTTTGGGTGGTAGGCTCTTAATCGCTGCCTCAACTTCAGACCTTGTTACTGGTCTATTCAGGATATTGACTCCTTCCTGGTTTAGGCTTGGGAGGATGCAAGTGTCCAGGAATTTATCCATTTCTTCCAGGTTTACTAGTTTATGTGCACAGAGTTCTTTGTAATAATCTCTGATGATGGTTTGTATTTCTGTGGAATCTGTGGTGATATCCCCTTTATCATTTTTTATTGTATCTATTTGATTGTTCTCTCTTTTATTTTTTATTAATATGGCTAATGATCTGTCTATTTTGTTGACCTTTTCAAAAAACCAGCTCCCGGATTTATTGATTTTTTGAAGGGTTTTTTGTGTCTCTATCTCCTTCAGTTCTGCTCTGATCTTATTTCTTGTCTTCTGCGAGGTTTTGAGTTTTTTTGATCTTGCTCCTCTAGCTCTTTCAATTTCGACAATAGAGGGTTGATTTTAGATCTTTTCTTGCTTCTCATTGGGGCATTTATTGCTGTATATTTTCCTCTAGACATTGCTTTAAATGTGTCCCAGAGATTCTGGTACATTGTATCTTCGTTCTCATTGGTTTCAAGGAACATCTTTATTTCTGCCTTCATTTCATTGTTTATCCAGTCAACATTCAAGAGCCAGTTGTTCAGTTTCCATGAAGCTGTGCGATTCTGAGTTAATTTCTGAATTCTGAGTTCTAACTTGATTGCACTGTGGTCTGAGAGACTGTTTGTTATGATTTCCGTTCTTTTGCATTTGCTGAGGAGTGATTTACTTCCAATTATGTGGTCAATTTTAGAGTAGGTGTGATGTGGTGCTGAGAAGAATGTATATTCTGTGGATTTGGGGTGGAGAGTTCTGTAAATGTCTATTAGGTTT
>PVKP010041694.1:0-18578 GCA_004027715.1 Plecturocebus donacophilus | reverse complement strand
TGGGAAATGGTAACAATGCAAATAAAAGAAACTCTGGAGTATCATTTAATAACTACAAAAACAGTTGTGGCAGGTTTAATTCGCAAAATGGCCTCCAAGATTCCATACCCTAATGCCTAGCATCTGTGAATTCCATAAGATATCATGCCCATGATTGTGATATACGGCACAGCTGACCATACATGAAAGAGATTATCTGGGTGGTCCTAGTCTAATCACATAAGCCCCTTTTTAAGCAGTTTTCTCTGGCTGACTGGAGAAGAGGAAGTCAGAGATTCAAAATGCAAAGGGGACTCAACATGTTATTGCTGGCTCTAAGCTAGATGGAGCCGAAAAAAGAAAAACACAGCCTCTTAAGAGCAGAGAGACCTCCAAAGAGCCTCTTGCTGACAGCCATTAAGGAAATTGGATGTCAGTCCAACAATCACAGGGAACTGAATTCAGCCAGTAACTTGAATGAATGTGGAAATGGATTCTTCTCCAGAGCCTCCAGGTAAGAGCCCAGCCTTCCTGACACTTTCCTCTCAGCCTTTTAAGACGGTAAGCAGAGAAGCCACTTGAGCCCTACCTACAGCTCTAATGTACAGAACAGTGGAGTGAATAAATAGGTGTTCATTTAAGCTGCTTTGTGTATAGCTGTCACTTATGCAGCAAAAAGAAAACTAATACACAGTTCCAAGTGTTTAAAAATGTAACACAGTGACAAAGGTAAAATAAAACTAGAGCATTATTACAACTCAATAAATTAAGAGAAAAAACCCAACTGGAAAACAGGCAAAGGGACTGGGCGTGGTGGCTCACACTTGTAACTCTGGCACTTTGGGAGGCCTAGGTGGTAGGATCACTTGATGTCAGGAGTTCAAGACCAGCCTGGCCAATGCGGTAAAACCTCATCTCTACTAAAAATGCAAAAATTAGCCAGGCGTGGTGGCAGGTGCCTGTAATTCCAGCTACTTAGGAGACTGAGGCAGGACAATCCCTTGAACCTCCTCCTGGGAGGCAGAGGTTGCAGTGGGCCCAGATTGCGCCACTGCACTCCAGCCTGGGCGACGAGTGAGATTTCGTCTCAAAAAAAAAAACAGGCAAAGGATCTGAATAGACATTTCTCCAAAGAAGATGTGTATACAAATGGCCAACAAGCAGATGAAAAGATATTCAAAAGGCCAGGCACAGTGGCTCTTAGCTCTCATCTGTAATCCCAGCACTTCGGGAAGCTGAGGTGAGAGGAATACTTGAGCCCATGAGTTTGACACTAGCCTAGGCAACAAGGCAAAACCCCATCTCTACAAAAAATACAAAAAATTAGCCGGGCTTGATGGTGCGTGCCTGTAGTCCCAGCTACTTGGGAGGCTGAGGTAAGCCTCAGACTGAGGCTCAGTCTGAGGTCACTGAAGATCTCTTGAGCCCAAGAGGTCAAGACTGCAGTGAGCCAAGATTGCACCACTGCACTCCAGCCTGGGTGACAAAGTGAGACCCTGTCTCAGAAAAAAAAAATTCAACACCTTTTGTCATCAAGAAAATGTAACTCAAAACTGCAGTGAGTTTACACCCCCTAGGATGGCTACAATCAACAAGACAAGTAAGTGTTAGAAGACACTGCTAGTGGATATGTAAAGTGGTACATAGCAGCTTTGGAAAACAGCCTGGCATTTCCTCAAATAGGCAGTTACTATATGATCACTAGGTATATACCTAAGAGAAATTAAACCATATGTCCACACAAAACTTGTACATAAATGTGCACAGCAACAACATTATTCGTAATAGTCAAAAGGCAGATTTCCATTTATATGAAATGTCCAGAATAGGCAAATCTATAGAGACACAAAATAGATTAGTGGTTTGCCTAGGGATGGCTGAGATGGAGGTTTTGGGGGCAACAGCTAAGAGGTATGTGGTTTCTTTTTAGGATAATAGAAGTGTTCTAAAAATGTGGTGATGCGTGCACTACTTTACCAATATACTAAAAGTCAATACGTTGTACATTTTAAATGAAAATTGTGAATTATATGACAATAAAGCTGCTATAAAACTGATGATTAGTGGTGGCACTATAAATTCATACAACTCATTTGGAAAAAAAGCAACATGACAAGAAGCACAAAAACATTTGGACCCTTTTTCCTAGGACATCCACTTCTTAAGAATATACCCTAAAGAAGAAATTAATACAAGCAAACTGCTATATGCCAAAATTTTTTTTAGATTGCAGCAAAAAGCAGAAACAAGTGTACAACCTTAGAACTATAATGCTAATGTTGGCTTATCAACAAGGGAACTAAGTAACTAAATGTTCATTAGTTCAAGCTGATAATTAATATTAAGGAAGCCACAGGCACTAGTGGTACCAACAGTCATATTAACCTAGAAGTCCAGTTACAAACAATTATAAGAACTATATGAAATGGAAACAAAATTGACTCAATGTTCAGTGAACAAAGTAGAAAATAGTACCTAATTTCAACTTAGAGAAACTGTCCAAATATGAAAAATATAGATGGAAAATATGTAAATATGAAATTTCAATTGAAACCTCAGTTATACTTCTCAAATGAAAAGTATTACAGGTATTCTTTCTGTTCCCTTCCTTTCCTGAAGAATAGTCTAAAGTCACTATGAAACCGCCTTTGCAAAATTATAACTGAGGAAATAACAACAGTGAAACAAATCAGACCTAACGGACTCTATATTGCTTCTAACCCTTAAGCTGCCCTTGTTCATTCCTGTGCGTAGGCCAAACTAACTTTGGGAAGGAATTCAGTTCATGGTTTGACTCTGAAACAAAATTGGTAACAGCCCTTTCACGAAAAGACCCCTCCTTCTTGCCTGAGCTCCAGTGTGCCTTTGCAGGACTTCGACACTAGCTATAAGATTAGAAATTACCATGTGGGGGTCATGAAGCTGAAGCCTCTGGCTCCAAGAGCCTGAACCTCCCCATTATTATTGTAAAACCTAGGTTCAGTGCTTGAGGTATTTTGCAGACCCTGCGCTGGCTAGATGGTCAGCTCACACTACCCAGACTGGTAATCTGGTCCAACCAGTTCTGCCATCACACCTAAGAACAGAAGACATTAAGAAAACCTAACTTTGGGGCCGGGCGCGGTGGCTCACGCCTGTAATCCCAGCACTTTGGGAGGCCAAGGCGGGCGGATCACGAGGTCAAGAGATCGAGACCATCCTGGCCAACATGGTGAAACCTCGTCTCTACTAAAAGTACAAAAAAATAGCCGGGCGTGGTGGTGCGTGCCTGTAGTCCCAGCTACTCGGGAGGCTGAGGCAGGAGAATTGCTTGAAACCGGAAAACATAAGTCGCAGTGAGCCGGGATCACGCCACTGCACTCCAGCCTGGCTACAGAGCAAGACACTGTCTCAAAAAAAAAAAAAAGAAAAAAGAAAACCTAACTTTGACCCCCTATGATTCCATCTCCAACCTGACCAATCAGCACTTCCCAAGCCCCTACCTGCCAAATTATCTTTAAAATCTCTGATCCCCAAATGCACGGGGAGACTGATTTGAGTAATAACAAAACTCCAGTCTCCCACAGAGCTTGTTCTGCATGAATTACTCTTTCTCCACTGCTATTCCTGTCTTGATAAATCAATTCTGTCTGGACAGCGGGCAAGGTGAACCCACTGGGTGGCTGCAATTAAATCGGGTAAGTTTATACTATACTATCAGAACTGATGTGTATATTTAGTAAAAATGAATGAACTCAGGATATACCTGAATAAAGAGAACTATGAACCCACAGTTTTACAGAGAAATCAGAGACATAAATACTCTCATACAATGTGGTAAATGCTAGCAATAATGTTCAGAGTGTTCTGGAAATAGGAAATACACAGGTGGGGGATCTCAACCAGAAAAAAGGGAGGGTCAACACAGGTCACATCTGAGCTGAATTCTGAAGATTGGGCTGGATGGAGTTACCGAGATGAAGTTAAAACATTTGAGCAAGTATTCCACAGGGTAAAGTGTATTGAGCAACCACAAACAAAGGTACAAACAAATAGCTGTGGTTCCACAGGGCCCAAGTAAAAGCTGCAAGTGAGTGGACAGCAAAAGAGATAGGTGGAGGTCAAGATACAAAGGACCTTGTACACTATGAAGCCAGGAAGCATAGACTTTACTCTGATAGAAGACCTATACAGTAGATAGAAAAATGTAATCGAGGTTATATAAGAAGTAACTGCCAAAGCCTGTTCTTAACTTCTGTTTTATAACAGCTTCAATGGTAATCCATAAGTGGCAGAACCAGCTAGGAAAATACAACAGTAGACCGAACCATTCTCATCACCAGGAGCCTCCTGTGGGAGAAAAGAAAATGAGCCAGGAGACTCGGGAGAATAAGCAAGCAATTTCCATCTAAAAAGGAATCATTTCCAGGGAGAAAGCTGACATTTAGTGATGGCAAGAAGGTTGGAAGTGTTTTGTAAAGATCAAAGATTTGACACTATCCCTTAAAGAACAGGTTTCCCAAATTACACAGCTAAAGGATCAGCAAACATGTCAATAATGGAAGGAGTCAGGAATGAAGCAGCAGACAGTACTATAATATAGTAGTAGCATTTATACTCATTTTTCAATACAAACCACCTGGAATTTAAATAAACTCAATTAGAGTAATGTAGTAATGCTCAGAAAATTCTACATAAGAGAAACTGGAAAGAGCTTTTATAATGCTCTTCTCCCATTTGATGGCTTCTTGGCTCCAAAATTCAACTTAGGAAAAACATTATGTTGCAAAATATAAGGCCACCACTTAGTACAATTCTCCCTCCACATAGTGAGAAGAAAAGCTATTATGTGACTGCTCTAACTCAGTATCTACCCTATCAGCTCAACTACAGTTAGAAAAAATTCCATTTTACTTAATGGGGCCTTCAGGCTGACCTCATACTGTCCCTTCCTCTTTTTCTGTACTCATTTTCTAGCATGTGCTATACATAAATTTACCAAATAAGATTAGAAAACAAGCTGAAAGTCAGTGTCTAGGCTAGTAACCCTACAGAACTTATGCTATTCTATTACTACACTAAAAATATTTTTATGCAAAAGAGATGAAGCAGTCATATTAATCCACCTTTAAGGTTAATGATCATAGATTTTTCTAATTTCATGAACATATCAATGCAGTTTACTAAAGTGTGTCTAGCAAAAAAAACAACATACCTGCTGGAGAGACATGAGGACAGCTGCTCATTTTCAACAGCTTCAGTGTATCACTGTTGTTGGCCACTAGTACTTTGAGAGATGGATCATCTACTGGAGTATCATCTATCTTAAGTGAGGACAGGGATTTAGAGTTTACAAACACAACTGTCAGTGCAGAGATAAAGTGAGACTGAAAAGCAAAAAAAAAAAAATTACTTCAATTTTTAGAAATGAGAATTGAGGGGTTTCCTAGTACTACAGTTCATCTGAACTGTAATGACATATTATTTTGTAACTGTTTTAGGGGTGGCACCCTTTCACTCTGTTCTTGAGAGTATGGTAAAAAGAAGTGATTATCTGCCATCTTTGAGAAGAGCCTATTTATGTGTGGGGGAAAAAACCATTTCAAACCTCAGGATAAGTGTCTCTAAAGCAGAGAAACCACTGGTAAGTAAAAGGAGGAACTGTGGAACCCAGGATGGGAATTTCTCTCAGCCACTTCACTTTACCATATCTGGAAACCCTACTTTCATGTTTTATAACACTAAACTGCATTTCGGTTCTGTTTGATAGTTATGACCACTGAAATAGTAATCATTATTAACACAATCATTAAAAATTAATATAATAGCCAGGCGTGGTAGCTCACACCTGTAATCCCAGCACTCTGGGAGGCCCAACCAAGTGGATCACCTGAAGTCAGAAGTTCGAGACCAGCCTAGCCAACATGGTGAAACACCATTTATACTAAAAATACAAAAATTAGCTGGGCATGATGCCGGGCGCCTGTAGTCCCAGCTAGCTGGGAGGCTAAGTCGGGAGAATAGCTTGAACCTGGGAGGCGGAGGTTGCAGTGAATTGAGATTGCACCACTGCACTCCAGCCTGAGCAACAAGAGAGAATGAAATTCCATCTCAAAAAAAAAAAAAAAAAAAATTAACATAATAATCTATTCAAAATCTATGACTCATTTGAGATACGAAAACTCACAGAAAATTTGATTCTGAAACAATCAAAATCATACTTAAAATTCCAAGTTTAAAACTCCTTCAAATGTTATCCACAATATTTTCAAGCCTGCTACTTCACCAGTGAGCATCATTCATCATATATATGTGTATATGTGGGAAAAAAGTTGCCCAGGTGCCAAGGCAAGAGACTAAAGGCACAATCTGTCCCAACATAATAAATGATTACTTAGATATAGCAAGGATACCAAATATATTTACTGACTACTTAGATACAGCAATGATATCAAATATACTAATTACTTAGTTGTAACAGTGATATATTTACTGATTACTTAGTTATAGCAAATAGATTTAGAAACAATCACAGTCAATTATATAATCAATCTTATTAAATCATTATTCTCTATTATTAATCTTTGCTTTAGTATTATACTGTAGAATCATTTTAGTCATATATATAGACATAATCAGGTAAAATATAATTAGAAACTGAAGGGACATTGTGAAAAGTAATCAAGAGGCGAGAGTGAGAGCCTTGCAGTAGAACCAGCGCCCGGGAAGGCGCCCATTACTTAGCAGGCAAGCCTTTCGGTAGTGCCAGTGCCTGGGAAGGCACCCACTACTTAGCAGGCTGTGAAGGGGAGTTTCCCTTTCACTGGGGGAATCCAGAGAACACTCTGCTTTGCCTGGCTCTTAAGGAAGGTCTGACATTAGCCAGGCCTGCCCGCAGACATCCAGGGGCTTAAATGCCTCTCTGTGGTGCTGTGCTCTGATGATCACCATCCTTAACCACTCTCATGTTCTGCTTTCCCACCAGTGCTCTTTCTAAGTTCTTAGAAGTCATGAGAAGTAAGAACAGAGGAATCCTAAAAGCCTTTGATCTTTCTAATAAGTGCATAGAAAGAAGTTGACATATATGCCTCCCCTCCTTACATCGGCTACCTGAAAGGGAGGGGCTCCCTGTACTATAAGCATGTGATTTACTTGACCCTATCAATCAGGTCAGATGAGTCACTCTCCTGACCCTGCCCCCATACCTTGTATACAATAAATATCAGCACGTCCAGGCATTCGGGGCCACTACTGGACTCCATGCCTTGGTAGTAGTGGTCCCCCAGGCCCAGCTGAATTCTTCTCTTAACTCTGTGTCTTTCTTTCCTGCAATCTATCGTCTCTGCATACAAAAGAACACCCTCTAGACCCTGCAGGGTTGGACCCTGCATGTGTATGTACATATGTATGTACATATACACATACACACGTTATGTATCTATTGGGACACAGAATTTGACCTAAAGGAATCAATGTAGGCAAACAGAAATTAAAGCATTCTCAAAGTATGCAGCTCTCAATCAGAGCTAAGATATGAAGTTGAAACGACCAGGCAAAGAATCCACGAGAGTAAAGAAAGGCTAATACATAGTTCAACACATTACTTTCTACAAAACCAACTTCATGCTCCACTTAGCTTTATAAATTCTCTACAGGAGCGAAAAAGGATGAGGGCAGGCTAAGAGCCAGGAAAGTACAATGACACATTACTTTTCTTTTTTTTTTTGAGACAGAGTATTGTTCCTGTCACTCAGGCCGGAGTACAGTAGCACCTTCTTAGTTCACTTCAACCCTGAACTCCTGAGCTCAAGCAATCCTCTTGTTTCATCCTCCCTAGTAGCTAGGACTGCAGGTATGAGCCACCATGCCCAGCTAATTTCTTTTTTTTTTTTTTTTGTAGAGACAGGTCTTGCTATGCTGCCCAGGTTGGTCTCAAACTTCTGGCCGCAAGGGAACCTCCTGCCTTGGCTTCCCAAAGTGCTCTGATTACAGGTGTAAGCCACCACACCCAGCCAAAACACTACCTTCTCGGTCTTTACTTTTTCCCTAGTGTGATTAAATAACTGGATAACTACCTAGATTTGGATTAAGTAACTATTTAACTACTTAAATGTTAACATCTCTCTCCTAATATTTTCATATCAAACTCAATTATATCTTGTACAAACACATTTCATTTGTAGTCTAATGACTGCATCAGTGACATCTTTCCCCATTTCCCCAATTAAGCTCTGGTCAGAAACATTTCCTCTATGTTCTCTTCAGTTCTCTCAGGATTTCCAAAATATAGCAACACCCTACTTCAATCTTCTACAAAAGCTATAAAAGGAAAAGAAAAAAAGAAAAACAGTGTTAAGTATCCTACACTCACTTAATAAGGAAAGAAGCATTATTTCCATTAGCTGCATTCATGGTTCCCAAATTAGTATTAGATATATGCATAGTGTTAAGAAAAAAAAGAAAATTATGTTCAACATATCTTTTAATATGGTATATTTTATATATATCATATGAGTCAGTTTGTATATTTGTATTTTAGCTACGATAGTTACACTAAAACCCATTTCAGATAGTTTCATTTCCCATTTGAAGCTTGAAGGTGGTACTATACCATACAACAAGTATTTCTTAGAGCAAGTTCCCTGAACCATCTTAATCAGACTCACTTGGACTGCTCAAAGAGAAGACTTAGAATCACCCCAAATTTGAAAAAGGTTAGAAATCCAAAAATTACATAGTTATTCAGAAGATTTTTACACATTAAGTTGGAGTACCACAATGATCTAACTTCTGTACTTAAGATCTTAAAATATTAAAATAATCAGATTCTCTTGCACATTTCCCTTATTTTATACAAGAAAAACATTCTATCTCAAAATGTACATATGTAATGAAAATGTTTCAAAATCAATTAAGACTTTGACATAAACTGGTGATTGATATAAATCAATTAAGATTTTGAAATCAATTGGTGATTTATTTGGAACAGAAATTCCATTCAAACAACCACCTGGGTTATAATAAATATTCAATTTAGTTATATTCCTTCCTCAATCATCCTAGTACATTAAATTTACTACTAGGTACTTAAAAGGATGTCTGTATTTTAGTTTTCAGTGTCTTCTGGGAAAAAACTTTCAAATTAACGTTGGATACTAACCTACTAACCATTAGCTAACATAGTCAGGTACCTTTATCAGTTGCCTTTCTAAAAATACACCCTTCTTAATTTTTTATTTTAACAGAATAGTTGTGAGGGAGAGAGACAGGCTCTCTGATTATGTGCAGGATCATGTTAGAATACATATATGAATATATGCTAACTTTTCACCCAAAAAAAAGATGTTTTCAAGTTTGTAAATTAATCTAAACTCTGCTGATACTAACTTTGGTCAAGATTAAATCTTTACAGAACATTTGCCAAAAGATTTTATAAGCTATACCTGCTCTCAATACTGGTACTCTCCATTATTCTTCGATTCTAATTTCACCAATCTGCTCTGGAAGCCCCAAAATAAGCATCTATGTGTCCCTTCTTTCCTAATATGCTTGGGTCTTTTACTTAGAGAGTTTCTTTTAATACTTCCTATAGACTCCTCTGCAAATTTCTTTGGCCATACCAATTTAGAAGTACAAATGATTTTAAAAAAAAAAAAACGCTTTAAAAATATTGTTTCTTTTCATTCTAAATATTAACTGGTTTTCCATTATGTATACAAATATTACTTTTATACTCACACTGTCAATACAAAAAAAAAAGGTTAGACTTTCACTGGATTTCCCAGTAATAGATAATAAAACAAAAAGAGCAGATACCTTTGGTAAATCCAAAAAGCTTGGTCGAGCAGTTGAAATAAGTCCAAGTGTTTTTAAAGAGCAATTCACAAGTTGCGACAGTATATCACAAGCTGCTTCAGCTGACTCCTTGCTGCTGTCCACCTAAGAAACACCAATTACTCATGTGTGTGTGTGTGTGTGTATATATATATACACACACACACATATTTTTTTTTTCCCCCAAATACCCAGACTTCAAAGAGATTACTTATGTATATATTTGTATTTCTCTGTGCACATATTAAGTATCGTTACTAGTTTATTGCATTATAACTTTAAAAGTATTCTTTCAATCATCCACCCTCCACCCTCACCTCCAACTTCAGCCTTTTCTGAGTCTCTCTGAAAAAGTGTAAGGGCAATTGTCAAGACAAGACCTAGCTTTCATTATGATAAGAGACATATTTATGTTGGCTTTTACACTGATTTATTCCAAAACAGTATAAACTAATGGAATAAAAGTAAATCAATTTATAGTCTTTAAAAAATAATTATTTGGTAGTACATCATATAATACATGTAAATACAGTGTCTATGGTATCCATGTTTCAAGGCACTAGAAACCGAATGAGTATTTACTCAAAATGTTAAGGTGTATCACAACCTGGGATTCAACATTAATGTTACTAATGGGAAGATAAATGTGAAGTAAAACGAGGGTACTGGACCAGCGAAGCATGAATATCTAAACTAAGTAAGAGGCAGCTATTCTCACACATACTTCTGCATAGACATTTCCTAAGGGAAGGATAATAGGGCCAAAAAAACCCCTATTTTTTTTGGATGTAAGAAGGAGCTCTTCCATTAGAAAGTTAGTTGTTTCCTGGGAAGCAAGTACCTTAAAACAGTAGTTAAAGGACATGCTTAATTTCCAGATTCATATACACTACTAATCCCAAAAATGTTAAGAGTGGGTTGTAAAACTAATGTGCTAATTATATTAGTTTCAGAGCTACTTATAGATAATATGTGGTCCCTGAACCAGCAGAATCAACATCACCTGGGAACTTGTTAACATGCAAATGTTCATACCTAACCCAGACCATTTGAATCAGAAACTGTTGGGGTAGGACCAGCAATTTTTGGCTTTACAAGCTCTCCAGGTGATTTTGATGCACATAAAGTTTGAGAACCACTGTTCCAGACTAAAAATTCTAACTGTAAGCCTCCTTGGTCTATAATCAGTGAAGGCTATCAGGAGACCAGAAAAATCCTGTGATATGATTGACTCTTTTTTATAAATCAGAAATTATTTCCTCAGGAATATAAATCCTAATAAAAACGTTAAACTTTTGCACAAATGATTTTATGAGGGTTATACTAGTTAGATATACCTGAACTGTATCACAGGGCTGTAAAAGAATAAAAATGACCCAGCAAATCTACTAGATGGAACTGGACTTTAAGACCTATCAGATTAATGTATTATACTCATCTTTGTATATGATTTATCATTAGAACACTCTTAGACTAATCAAAGATGACTAAAGCCAAACAGAAACCTCTTCACGCTTCTTCCCTGGGGGTATGGGGATGAATCCTGAATTTGTGTTTCATCCCCCTACCCTTGCCCCCAGTTAGAATTGCAAGATATTATATAAGACATCCAATTAAATTTAAATTTCAGGTAAACGACAGACTTTTTTTTAGTATTAAAGATGCCCCAAACATTAAATGGAATGTAACTGCACTAAAAATTATTCACTGATTATTTCAAATTCATATTTAAATACTCATCTTACATTTTTATTTGTAAAACCTGGCATTCAGTGGCCTAAGTGATTTGTGCATTTGTCTGGGGAAAAAAAGGCGAAAAACATATCCAACCATTCCCATCATTAATTCTCTCCTCCACCTTGGACACACATGGGAGAATAAGCAGATAATCTCCATCTAAGAGGAAATTACACTCTTTGAGGGAAGATAAGATCTTAGTATGGCAAGAAGCTCTGGGTTAAGAACCACTGCTTTGCCTAACCTGGACTGTTCAGCAATTGCTACATACAAGTAAATCAAGTACTCATGCATTTTTTTTTCAACAATAAGTTATTTGCTACCAAAAAATCTGGTGTTTAAAGATTCAGTAAACATGCCCATATTTCATTATTCATCCCCCAAACAAAACATGACAAGCCTCACACACACAAACCACTCTGATTTCTTTATTTATTTAAATAGAGACAGGGTCTTGCTCTGTCACCCAGGCTGGAATACTGAGGCACAATCGTAGCACACTGCAACCTCAAAGTCCTGGGCTCATGCAATCTTCCTGCCTCAGCCTCCTCAGAAGCTGGGACTATGGGGATACAGGTGCCCATATCCAGCTAGGATTTCTTAAACTATTCTGGTTATCTCAAAAAGCCACCCACTTCATTTGTCTCATCACTGCATGATTTCTAATACCTTTCTTCCAGCAACAAAAAGAAATAAACAGTTTCCTTTGGCATTCCTCCATGTACCTTTTTCTATTTCTCTCTAAAATATATTCATCTAAACCTTCTACATAAAGTTTCTTTTCACTTGAAGATCCCATTTCAAAAAGCCATCATTAAGTAACACTACGTTCCTGTTAGACAGAAATAGCAATTAAAGTTCTACTCAATTATAATCTCCCCAATTTTTATTTATTAGATATTTTTCCTCAAATTCGTTCACAATAATTCAGTGTAATTCACAGCTTTATCAATGACTTACGTTAATTTAGTGGCTGTTTTTGCTCTTCTACAAAATTATTAATAATTAACAAAGTAATTTAGCTCCATCAAATATAATAATTATTTTGTGACAGCTTCTAAGGTATACAATAATTCTAAATTTTTAAGCATTTTCCCTGAAAAAGCAAACATTTTAAAGGCATGAGAAGATGTGCTGGTTTAGGAAACAAAAGCCACTAAAAATATTTTTTAAAAGACGGATTTAAAATATTACCTTGAAGCTGACATATTGTAGATGGTTTGAATGTCTTTTAATAATCTGTTTGATCAGCTCTGGATGGGTAGCTTTCAAATAAGATGTAGCTGGCTGATTCAGTTCAAATTCAAAACATCTCCACAAGTCAGGCATGTGAAATACCTGGTTCCAGTTGCGGCAAACTTGTGAAGCATGAGCCCGGTCTAGAAGAGGCAAATACTTAAACACTTGGAGAATAATGTCCTGAAGGAGATTACCCCAATCACAAGTCTGAGAATGCTCATTTGTAGTCCTCAGTTTCTTGGATTTCTCTGCAGTTCCTTCTTCTGATGAATTACGGTCACTATCTCTTCCTCCTCGTTTCATCCTATTCCGAAAAACGAATCAGTTTTTTTTTTTCTACTCAACTTTTGAATAGAAATAAACCCCAAATTAATTCTTCTGTCACTGAGATGTGTGTTTACATACACAAACATAAACATGCAGGAAGAAATGGATCAGGAATTCAAGAATATTAAAACAAACTATTATGAAAATGCCAATGAAGGCCAACTTGGTTTTATAAATTTTATACATTTTTGGCATGTTTTTAAACATTTACATTTATCAGTATGACATACAGTATATACTACTTGGGGGAAAGATTATTGTGATTCTGAAACTAAGCCAATAATTTATATTGCAAAAGTTGTGGTCAACTTAACTAAAATGAATATAAAACGGAACCTATATAGTGATGCTTTGTAAAGGTTTCTTAAAAGTCATCTAAGGATATTTGTTCTTGAATTCGAGGCAGACCAAGGTCCCAAGAACCTCCAGAGAGGATGTTAATTAAGTAGCCAAGAGACCTTCCACATTTAATAGTCTATACAGAGGTCCTGTGGTTCTGGTCAGCAAGGACCAGAACCAGGCCCCACAAGCAGGAAGTGAGCAAGCTTCACCTGAGCTCCTCCTCCTGTCATATCAGCAGCTATGTTAGATTCTCATAGGAATACAAACTTTATTGTGAAATGTGTATGTGAGGGATCTAGATTTCACAATCCCTATGAGACTCTTAATACCTAATGATCTGAGGTGGAACAATTTCTTCCTGAAACCACCCCCCTGCCATGAACAGGCAATGGAGTGTTACTGCAAGACATTTCTAACTCTGCCTAAAATAAGTAAAACCAACCCTACTATGAATGGTTTGGTCTGGAAATAGCTTCTTCTTCAAACACATCACTTACTATTGCACTGTTTTCCCCAAGTTGTGTTTCTGAATTATACCTACGTGTTTATTCTATGTACTCTTAGCACTTTCATTCCATTAGTTTCTTTGAAAGATAGGTTTTTCGTGGCAAAATAGTATTATGGTTAAAGAGAATAGGCTCTGGAACCAAACTCCTTGGGTTTAAATTCTGGCTCTACCTTTCATTGGCTATGTGGCTTTGAACAAATTACTTGATCTTCCTGTGATTCAATTTGCAAAATGAGTTTAATAAAACATAAGGTTTCTGTAAGAAATGCAATACTACTAAGGCTTTTCAAAGGGGAGATATGACGGAACTGTTGAGATATGATTGTTGTCTAGGAAAGCAGTCCAGCACTAACAACATTAAAGTACACAACACACTAAAAACCGGGGTTACCAACCAGAAGGCAAAGAATGATTCATTCATTTATTCAATTCACTCACTCAAGAAGGGGTCTCGCTCTGTTACCCAGGCTGCAGTGCAGTGGCACGATCATGGCTCCCTGTAGCCTTGACCTCCTGAGATCAATCTTTCCACCTCAGCCCCCCGAGTAACTGCATGCACCACCAAACCAGCTCTATTTTTGTTTAATATGAAGTGAGAGAGAGAGAGAGAAAGAATGTGTGAGAGTGTGTGTGTGTGAGAGAGAGAGTGAGAGAGCTTGTGTATGAGAAGACACACCCTGGAAGTAGACTTACTGAATTATTATAGTAACCAACAGTAGATGTCAGATTACAGGTAATTTTTTCTTCTTACAAATATCTTTTCCCTTTTTACATTTCACACATTTTTTTTAATATCAATGCATTGTGTAATTGGATTTTTTAAAAGGTCTTGTTTTGATTTGTTTGTTGGAAAAGTATAGCAAGCTTTAAACTAAATGGCTGCAGACACTCTGGTAGTTATTTAGTTTAGAGCCTGTAACACTTTTGTTTCTAGAGAACAGTTCTGGCAGGGAGTCATTTCCACCTAAACCTGGGGTCACAGCCTTTCAGAAAGATGGCTTGTTGCTCCAACTCTTTTCTGGCCTGTGAGCATAAAAGAATTTCTAATTCCTGTGTGGGATGAAGGATATGCATATGCATTACCGTAAAACAAATGTTTCTGCAGACTTTCTCCATCCAGTAGCTCACAAAAGTTGTGATAGAGGACTAGGGGCTGGAGAGTAAAAAGAAAATGGCAGAGGCCTCTGACCTCAATGCCGCGAAAGTCAGTCTAAGAGGTCTTAGCACATGTGCAATAAACTGCCTATTCCTCACTGCTCCTACTCCCAACTATGTGAATAAAGTGAAGTAAATTATGTATACCCTATTAAGCAGGGGGAGAACAAGAGAGAAAATAGAATGACAGAGGTGACAGCAAGAAGGTAGTTTGATGGAAGACTAGAATTTATGTGCGACTCTAAGAATAGATTTTTTTTTACGTTTAAAGTGTATAATCTACACTGCAATCATTATTAAGTCTCTTCTAATAACAATGTCTCACTAGAGGTTGAGATAACACCGTCAGTATGACCCATTTTTCTGCTTTAACTTACCCTGAGGCTTACTTTAATTTTATTACATAAAATTTGGGTCAAAGAACAAAGTGTTTGCTATCCAGAGCTTATAATTTCTCTTTTGACCACCTAAAACTCATGATTTTGAGATACAGAGATTCAAAAAAGAATGAAACAATCTTCATAATTTCTACATCTTATTATAGAACACTGATTGCCTGCTTCTAGAGAATAATATTCTAAAACCAGAACTAATCAACTTAAAGATGGAATGATTCATTTTAGAGTATATGGATATATTAACAAAAATAAAATGGTAGCCCTAGTCACATAATCTTTGCTAATACCTTGCTGGTCCTAAATATAGAAACTTTCTTTTGTCTATTAGAGTACCATTTCAAACAAAGTGTACTTAAATACCTTTCCAAGTTCAGGATAAAGAAGTTGACAAAATCTTTTTTAACAGTTTGCAACACTAAGGTACAGTATCTCTCTATCTAGATATAAAAACACTGTATGATCACCAAAGCATATTTTAAGCACTTAACACTTTACCAATAGCTGAATTAAGTCTGTAAATTGCCATACGTAATATGGCTATGTCACAATTACAGTGCATTAAGCAACAGAAAAAAATGTAAGGCCAAATTCCAATAAAAATAGCCTCTGCACTATCCTCATTTATGCATGTAAATAACAGAAGTGAGTGGACACAATAAAAATTTTAAATGTCAATTTTTCCAAGTTGGTTTCATTTACACATGAAAAAATTTATACTAATAGTATCTTATTAAATCTATTTACACATGAAACTCTGCTATACAGAAAGTTAAAACAACTCAGAGCATCTTCCAGCCTGCAAAATTTACATCAATAGACCCTGTAATTCCTACTTTTCTTAAAGTGAAAACACCTCTTATATCGGAACAGGAGTGTGCAGGACCAAGCTGTACTCCAGAATGTCAATGAGACTTTCTAGACTATAGAAATCTAGAGCACCAAAACTAGGCCTCTTCAAGACTCTGGCAGTTTAATTTCCTGCAACGTTTCTAGGCCCCAAATAATGCAACTTAGGCCACCGGAGCTTTTGGTAAGGGATTGGTATTACTACAAATTGCTAAATAGTAAACTGAGGAAAGACCACAGACCAGCTGAGCAACACAAGGAGTTAGTGAGCTAACTCATTTCCAAAAACTTTCGAGAGAAGCTGGGCGTGGTGGGTGCGATGGCTCACACCTATAATACCAGCACTTTGGGAGGACAAGGCGGGCTGATCGCTAGAGCTCAGCAGTTCGAGACTAGCCTGGGCAATCACGGTGAAACCTAACCTGTTTCTACAAAAAAAATACAAAAACCAGCATGGCATGGTGGCCCGCGCCTGTAGTAACAGCTACTCCAGAGCATAGAGTGGGACGATCCCTAGAGCCAAGATGGCACCACTCCACTCCATCCTAGGTGGCACAGTGAGATCCTGTCTCAAAAAAAAAAAAAAAAAAAGACAACTTTGAAAGGAGCAGTCGACTTCATCATTAGATGAAGACTGGAAAACAGCCAGCTGCATCCATCGTTTTATTGGGTACTTTTACACTGGGCCTGCAGTAACTTTAAAAGCACAATTGTACTTCGCTCTAAAAGTCTATTTTGGCATCACAGTTCCTTTTTCTGCTTTTACTAATATCAAACTAAAATGCATTCTTTGGCTGAAATACAATAATAAAACAATATAAAGAGGTTAACTTAGAACTAAATGGTTAGAGAGCGCATAGTGGCGAAAATCTGTCCACAGATCATATATACATACATATAACTGAGAGCTGATGGCATTTTTATAAATATTTCAGAGATAATAGAAACTATGTGCCTTTTTTTTTTTTCAAATTAGAAAAGGAGGATGTCAATTTAAAGATCTGGGTCACTCAACTGGACATCATTAGCAACAACAAAATAAAGACAATCTGTCTGACCTCTAAGCTTGGAGATACAGATCATTTACAGAGCTGCTTCCTGACCCCTGTCCGCAACCCCACCTAAAGGACTGCCCACGCCCAAGGGAGGCGCGAAGCTGCTCAACACAAGTTGACCAAGTTTCTCGCTTGGCTAAGCGGCGGGGGCGTACCCTCCTCCCTGCGCCACCTCCCCACCGACTGGCTTCCCCGGACATTTCTCCTGCGCCCCACCCTGGGCAGTTTGCTTTGACATTTCAGTGCCTCATTTCTCAAGCTACCAGCACCGGCGTAGCCGAAGCCGGGAGAGCCCCACAGAGCGCGAGCTCCACGGTGCCTGTCACCAACCCCCGCCAAGGGTCATGAAGCCGGGCTGGGGCCGTGGCGAGACCGAGAGCCGCGGCGTCACGGGCAGGCTGCAGGCGGCCGCCGCACACGCACCACGCCTTGTTGACATGTTTTGAAGCAGGCACTGCGGGGAAACGCCCCCAAGCTAGCTCCAAGGTCTGGGTGCCGCGCCCCGCGCTGCGCCCGGCGCTCGCGAGGAACGGCCCGCGCCCCTCCTGCCCGCCCACAGACGGTCCGCCGTCCCTTCCCGGGCCCCGCGGTCGCAGCGGGGTTCGGCCCTGCCCCTCCGCCGTTACCTGCTGCCGGGGGCGGCTTCCCCCACACACCACCCCGTGCTCCGGGGACGGCGGCGGCGGTTGGTCCCGCGGCTCTCACATGAGGCGCCCCGGGCCCCCCGCTTCGCGCTCCCGCGGCCGCGGCCCCCCGCGCTCCGCCCGCATCCGAGGCGCTGGTCCCGCGGAGGGCGCCAACGCGGCTCCACCTTTGCGGCTCTGGCTGCCCAGAGAGAAGCTTTCCTTCTCAGTCCCGCGCTGTCTGCGTCCTTGTTCCGGGACCCCCGGCGCCGCAAGAGACTCCCTCAGCAAGCGGCCACCAACGCGTTCGCTTTCTGCGCCTCGGCCCGCACCGAATCTAAAATGGCGCCTAGGACTCGCGGCCACGCGCTTCCCCGGAGCGTCTCCGCCCGAGAGGGCGGGGAGGGGGCGGGAGGGGGCGGGAGGGGGCGGGGCGGAGCCGCTGGGAGGGGGGCTGCGCCCAAGCGGGAGCGCGCACCGCGGTCGCCCCCGCCTCCCGCTCCGGGACTAGTCTCCACCTTCGTGCCCAAGATGTGAATCCCACTTGAAGGGGATT
>PVKP010041693.1:0-18575 GCA_004027715.1 Plecturocebus donacophilus | reverse complement strand
TTTTTCTTTTCTTTTTTTTTTTTTTGAGACAGAGTTTCACTCTTGTTGCCCAGGCTGGAGTGCAATGGTGCAACCTCAACTCATTGCAACCTGGGCCTCCCAGGTTCAGGTGATTCTCCTGCCTCAGCCTCCTGAGTAGCTGGGATTACAGGCATGTGCAACCACACTCGGCCGATTTTTAAAATTTTTATAAAGAGGCCTCCCTGTGTTGCCCAAGCTGGTCTCAAACTCCTGAGCTCAAGCGATCCTCCCACCTTGGCTTTCCAAAGTGCTGGGATTGCAGGCATGAGCCACCGCACCTGGCCTCTTTTTTACATTTCTTATCAAGTATAATAAGAAATGCTTTCCTTTCCTCTTAGAGGGTCTTCCTATCCTCTGTCCTTTTCCTCTTCCCTGCCAATACCTTAAATGGTGGTGGTACTGAGTACATCATTCATCTCTTCCCTTTATTACCTTTTGTCATTCTTTCTAGGTAGTTTTGTCTACAACTCACATTATAATTTCCAAACATAGATTTCCAAAATCACTGAGTGCTTCATCAGTAGCTCATTATACTTTTTTGCTTTATTTTGTTTTGTTTTGAGACAGGGTCTTGCTGTCACTCAAGCTGGAGTGCTGCAGTGCAAGTGACAGTCACCACTCACTGCAGTTTCTACCTCCTTTTTTTTTTTGAAACGGAGTTTTGCTCTTGTTGCTGGAGTGCAATGGCGCAACCTCCAAGTCCTGGGTTCAAGCGATTCTCTTGCATCAGCCTCATGAGTAGCTGGGATTACAGGCATGCACCACCACGCCCGGCTAATTTTGTATTTTTAGTAGAGACGGGGTTTCTCCACGTTGGTCAGTCTCGTCTAGAACTCTCGACCTCAGGTGATCCGCCGACCTCAGCCTCCCAGAATGCTGGGATTACAGGCGTGAGCCACTGCGGCCTGCCCCACTTCCTAGGTTTAAGGGATCCTCACACCTCAGCCCCCCAGGAGCTGGGACTACAGGCACAAAGCACCATGCACAGTTAATTTTTGTGTTTTGTTTGTTTCTGTTTTGTTTTAATTTGTTTTCAGAGAGACGGGGTTTCGCCAGGTTGCCCAGGCTGTTCTCTAGCTCCTGGGCTCCAGCAATCCTCCCTCCTTGGCCTCCTCCAAAAGTGCTGGGATTATAGGCGTGAGCTACCATGCCTGCCCTGTACTTTTCCATCTTCATGTTCTCCAGGTTTCTAAAACTCTACAGGTCCCAAAGCAAACACATTAGCTTCTCTCCCCTTTGGCTCCTCTGCTTTTTTGGATTTTGGTTTTTGTTTGTTTGTTTTGAGATAGAATCTCACTCCGGCCGGGCGCAGTGGAGCGTGCCTGTAGTCCCAGCTACCCGGGAGGCTGAGGTGGGAGGATCGCTTGAGCCCAGGAGTTCTGGGCTGCAGTGCGCTATGCCGATCGGGTGTCCGCACTAACTTCAGCATCAATATGGTGACCTCCCGGGATCGGGGGACCACCAGGTTGCCTAAGGAGGGGTGAACCGGCCCAGGTCGGAAACGGAGCAGGTCAAAACTCCCGTGCTGATCAGTAGTGGGATCGCGCCTGTGAATAGCCACTGCACTCCAGCCTGGGCAACATAGCGAGACCCCGTCTCTAAAAGAAAAAAAAAAAGAATCTCACTCTGTCACCCAGGTTGGAATGCAGCAGCATTATCTGGGCTTACTGCACCCTCCTCCCAGATTCAAGCTATTCTCCTGCCTCAGCTTCCCGAGTAGGTGGGACTACAGGCACCCACCACCACACCCGGCTAATTTTTATATTTTTCTTTTTAGTAGAGATGAGGTTTCGACCTGTTGGCCAGGCTGGTCTCGAACTCCTGATCTCAAGTGATCCGCCCGCCTCAGCCTCCTAAAGTGCTGGGATTACAGGCTTGAGCCACCCCGCCAGGCCCCATTTTGTTTTCTAAAACATACGCCCAATCCGGTTTAAACGATTTTCAGCAATTACCTTTCATCTGTTTTTTACCCATTAGCTTCAAGTCTTGTCAGTTCCACCTCTGAAAATATTCACAAACCTGTTTCCTTTCCAGACACGGTTCCTAGGAACAAGTTGAAATGCCATTGTGTACATATAAATATAATAAGACAATATATGTAAGTGTACATAAGCAGAAATGTGAGAGAAGTCAACTAAAATAGCTCTCAGCATAATAACTAACAAGACAGTAACTAGTCTCTTTTTTTTTGAGAGGAGGCTTGCTGTGTTGCCCAGGCTATAGTGCAGTGGCGCCATCTCGGCTCACTGTAACCTCCGCCTCCCGGGTTCAAGCGATTCTTCTGCCTCAGCCTCCAGAGTAGCTGGGATTACAGATGCACGCCACCACGCCTGGCTAATTTTTTGTATTTCTAATAGAGATGGGGTTTAACCGTGTTGCTGGTCTCAAACTCCTGAGCTCAGGCTATCTGCCCGCCTCAGCCTCCTAAAGCGCTGGGATTACAGGCGTGAGCCAGGGCACCCGCAAACTGTGATAACGTTTATTCATTTACTTTGCATTCAGGCAAGCACTGCAGGGTACTGATCACCTACAGTAGGAGCCGGAGGGTCGGGAGGCCGGTGCAGCCAACAGCGTGAGGGGTCCTGGCGCAGGGTCTGAACTAGGAGAGCTGTCCGGAGCCCCCTTCACCCCTGCATCCTTCCGCGCTCTTAGGCGGCCCCGCGGGCTACACGGGGCCAGGGTGCAGCGCTTGCCGGAGGGACTCTGCCCAGCGGGCGGCACTTCCACCCCACCCATCACAGCCGGGGTGCAGCCCGAGGCCCCAGCTGGGGAGGGGTCGGGGGACCCTGGCGGGCTGGGTCCTGTCGCGCCGCCTTCCAGCTCCGCAGACAGCGGCTCCTTTGGAAAAGAGTGTGAGCCGTGCTCTCCCCAACACAGCTGCTCTGGGAACCGCTGGTTTAACGCGGCTGCTGGTCGGAAGGTGTCAGTCCCTTCAATAGGGGCGGCTGCCGTGCCCACCCCCGGGGCCGCACTCGGGAAAACAGGCGCCAGTTCGGTGCGCCTTTGTGGGAAATTTTTCTCCCGGAAGAAACGCTTCACCTGTTGTTTCTCGAAATCGCACCAGCTCTCTTCCTGAGCGAGCTCTTGCCCTACAAGGGCTGAAAACCCTGTCCTCAGCCCTCCCCGGGGCTGGTCCTGCACCGCCACGTGCTGTCGGCGGTGTTCGGTGGCTCCAGCCCGGGGAGGTTCCACGTGCTGCTGTTTCATGAGCTTTTTCTCTCTAGTCCACAAGGCTTCCCAGGTAGGTCCACCTGCGGCTGAAGTCCAGCTTCGCGGACCCTCGAGGGTGAAGGAGAAGACGACCTCAACTCGGTAATTTCTTGCAAGGAGCAGCTACACACTCTCCCCTTCACTTGCTTAGCCCCTTCACAGGTTGCATCCCTTATCTTCTCAACCTCTCACTCACTCTCTCCCTTAACGAGTACGATAGTAAGTGTTACTTAGGAAAACTGCAAAGTACGGAGTCCTTCCGGGGCAGGAGCTTCGTCTATATTGGAAGAGTCTAGTAACTGGAAGAACCCTTGCCAAGGAAAATGGGATTGAGAAATGCTGCATGTGGGAAACCTGAGCTTGTCCTTGCATTTATCCCATGTGATCCTGGATAAAACCCACTCTCCCTCCTCCACAACATGTTGAATGTGTTATCTTCCTCTACAGTTAGGTTCCACTTGGTCCCTAGGAATGCCTGCCTTGCCCTCTGCTTCTAACTGAGCTCAGTTTCTGTTGTTTAATATGGTGGTTTTCTCCAATATATCTCAACATCTTGCAAAGGAGGATTTTTGTTAGGATACTGAAGGCCAGAATTTCAGTACAGGTTTGAGCCAACAGTTGGAAAGTCAAGCCTTGAAGACTCGAGTTATTTTAGCAAATTGTTTGGAGAAAATATTTATTTATTTATATATTTTTTGAGACAATGTCTCACTGTGTCGCCTAGGTTGAGTGCAGTGTCGTGATCTTGGCTCACTGTAGCCTTGATCTCCCTTGTTCAAGGGATCCTCCCACTTCAGCCTTCCAAGTAGCTGGGACCACAGGCATGTGCCACCATACATGACTCCTTTTTTAGTTTAGTTTTTTTTTTTTTTTTTTTTTTTCGAGATGGAGTCTCGTTCTTGTTGCCCAGGCTGGAGTGCAATGGCACGATCTCGACTCACTGCACCTCTGCCTCTTGGGTTCAAGCAATTCCCCTGCCTCAGCCTCCCAAGTAACTAGGATTACAGGTATGCACCACGTCACCTGGCTAATTTTGTATTTTTAGTAAAGGTGGGGTTTCTCCAAGTTGGCCAGGCTGGTCTTGAACTCCCAAACTCAAGTGATCTGCCCACCTCAGCCTCCCAAAGTTCTGGGATTACAGGCGTGAGCCACCACGCCCAGCCTAATTTTTCAGTTTTTACGGAGATGGGGCTCTCCTTCTGTTGCCCAGGCTGGTCTAGAACTCCTAGCCTCAAGCAATCCTCAACCTTAGCCTCCTAAAGAACTGGGATTATAGGTGTGAGCCACCATGCCCAGCCCTGGAGAAACTTTTTATAACCAAATGTTAAAAGTCACTTCTGCTGTAGGTCTGGGTTGCAGCAAGTGTCCTAGAGGACATCTGGCCATTACATGGGCTCTGCTTGCCACCCACCCCTACTTGCATTTCTCATTAATGAATGATTTTTTAGAAAGGAGGAACACTTAAAAGCATATAAATTGGTTTTGTCCAAAATTAATGTCAATGTTTATCATATTATAATGTTAGCAACAAGGCTGGTGAGTATGTAGGTTGGTTCAATCTCAATGGGATGCCATTTGGCAGTACCTTATCAATTGGAAATTTAAAGATCCTTTAACTCAGCAATCCTAAATTTGAAATTTCATCCTGGCCGAGTGCGGTGGCTCACGCCTGTAATCCCAGCACTCTGGGAGGCTGAGGCGGGTGGATCACCTGAGGTCAGGAGTTTGAGACTAGCCTGACCAATATGGTGAAACCCCGTCTCTTAAAAAAAAAAAAAAAGAAAGAAAGAAAGAAAGAAATTTCATCCTGTAATTATACTCCCACTTGTAAGAAATGACATGTAGAAGGATACTGATTTCAATAGCATTACTGGCACAAGTAAAAGATAGCATACAAAGTAAATATTCATGAAGATTGGGAAAAATACATATTAAAGAAATAAGGCTGGGCTCTGTGGCTCATGCCTATAATCCCAACACTTTGGGAGGCTAAGGTGGGAGAATCACTTGAGAATGGAGACCAGCCTGGACAATATAGTGAGACCCCGATCTCTGTATTTTTAAAGGAGATTTAAATTATTCTTTGAAATAAATAAGTAAATAGAGAACAAATCATTTATGGTTTTTTGTTTGTTTTTTTTGTTTTGTTTTGTTTTAGATGGAGTCTCACTCTGTCACCCAGGCTGGAGTAATGGTGTGATCTCGGATCACTGCAACCTCTCCCAGGTTCAAGCAATTCTCCTGCCTCAGTCTCCAGAGTAGCTGGCACTACAGGTGCGTGCCACCAGACCCAGCTCTGTGTGTGTGTGTGTGTGTGTGTGTGTGTGTGTGTGTGTGTGTGTGTGTGTGTTTAGTAGAGACAGAGTTTCACTATGTTGTCCAGGCTGGTCTCAAACTCCTGACCTCGTGATCTGCCCATCTCAGCCTCCCAAAGTGCTGGCATTACAGTTGAGAGCCACCATGCCTGGCCCATGGGGTTTTTTTAACTGGAAAAAAAAAAAAAAACTATAGAGCCAAACGTCCAATTAACTATGTGGATAGAATGACAAAATGTTCAGACATTCAAGACCTCAAAATATACATTCTCCTTCAGAGTAATAGAGACTTTGTTTCATCGGAATGAAAGGAAGTCTTTCTCCGATAAGAAATAAAATAATGAGCTGGGTGCAGTGGCTCACGGCACTAATCCTAGCACTTTGGGAAGCCAAGGTGGGTGGTTCACCTGAGGTCTGGAGTTCAAGACCAGCCTGGCCAACATGGCAAAACTCCGTCTCTACTAAAAACACAAAAATTAGCCAGGCGTGGTGGCAGGCACCTGTAATCCCAGCTACTCGGGAGGCTGAGGCAAGAGAATCGCTTCAACCCATGGAGCAGAGGTTGCAGTGAGCCAAGATCATGCTCTCTGTCTCCCCACTACCCGGGAAGGAGCATGTCAAGAGTGATGATTATGGCTCTGAGAAGAGCACCACCACCAGCTGCTCACATGTGTCCTCCCCCAGTATCCTTGCATCTTCTGTACACTATAGCTGTTGTTAGATTGCCTGCGGACACGCTAGACCTCTGTCCTGCTGGTGCTGAGTTCCCTGATGTCTTTCACTGGCTGTCTACAGAGCCTAGAATTCCATTCTTCCTGCTCTATGATTTCTGCTTCATTTGCATCACCATCTATCCATCTGTGTGGGCCTGATGTGGCTCAGTTTCCAGAAGGTCCAAGAATCCCAGGGCAAGGCTAAAGGGCATTGAGCCCTCACCCCCAAGCCAGGCTGACCTCTGCTTTGCTTTGGCATGTAAGCCTTGCCCAAGGGGGCTTGTCTGAGTCCCTAGAAGGTCCTACAACTAGGGTCTTCTAGAGTCTCTCCTTCCCACCACCATATCCACACACAACAATGGACCAAATGTGCCACACATTCACTCTTTTTTTCCCAGTTCCTCTGGCTCTGTCTCTAAGGGCTGGTCTCTGAAGCTCTTGCCACCGCCCAGAGAGGGAAGGTCCTGAGCAATAATTTTTTTTTTCTTTTTTTGAGAGGAGTCTCAGTCTGTCACCCAGCTGGAGTGCAGTGGCACGATCTCGGCTCACTGCAATCTCCACCTCCCGGGTTCAAGCAATTCTGCCTAAGCCTCCTGAGTAGCTGGGATTACAGGTGCCCGCCACTACACCTGGCTAATTTTTTGTATTATTAGTAGTGATGGGGTTTCACCATGTTGGCCAGGCTGGCCTCAAACTCTTGACCTCAGGTGATCCACCCGCCTCGGCCTCCCAAAGTGCTGGGATTACAAGTGTAAAGCAATATGCTGAGCAATAAAATTTTTTGAATAACAAAACAACAACAGCAACAATCCTTGGCCGGCACGGTGGCTCACGCCTATAATCCCAGCACTTTGGCAGGCTGAGGCGGGTGGATCACAAGGTCAAGAGATCAAGACCATCCCAGTCAACATGGTGAAACCCTGTCTCTACTAAAAAAATACAAAAATTAGCTGGGCATGGTGGCACGTGCCTGTAGTCCCAGCTACTCGGGAGGCTGAGGCAGGAGAATTGCTTGAACCCAAAAGGCAGAGGTTGCGGTGAGCTGAGATCGCGCCATTGCACTCCAGCCTGGGTAACAAGAGTGAAACTCCATCTAAAAAAAAAAAAAAAAAAAAAAAACAATCCTTGCCCAAACTGAGTAGGGAAAACTTCTGGATTTTTTTTCTTTTACTTATTAAGCTACTCATTGATGGGTTCTTAAGCTGAATGCAGACCAGGGTAGACACAGAGAAGTAAATTGCCACTTAGAATACAAATTCCCTGCCCCTCACAGAAAGACAAATACACCATGATTCCATTTATATGAACTATCGAAAATAGTCAAAGCAGCAAAGAGTGGAATGGTGGATGCCAGAGGCTAGGAGGAAGGGGAAAATGAGGTGTTAGTAAATCAGTGGGCATAAAGTTAAGCAAGATGAACAAGTTCTGGAGATCTGCTGTAAAACACTGTACCTATAGTCAACAATACTATTGTACAGTTAAAAATGGGTTAAAGCTAGGTGCAGTGGCTCATGCCTGTAATTCCAGTATTTTAGGAAGCCGAGGCAGGTGGATCATCTGAGGTCAGGAGTTCAAGACCTTTCTGGCCAACATGGTGAAATCCCATCTCTACTAAAAATACAAAGAATTAGCCAGGTATGGTGGCAGGTGCCTGTAATCCCAGCTACTATGGAGGCCGAGGTAGGAGAAGCGCTTGAAACTGAGAGGCAGAGATTGCAATGAGACGAAATCGTGCACTGCACTCTAGCCTGAGTGACAGAGCCAGACTCCATCTCAAAAAAAAAAAATGTGTTAAGAGGTTAGATCTCATGTTAAGTGCTCTTACCAAAATGAAATAAAAATTTTATTTTTTTACCTCTTCTGGTAATTCACAGAAGTAAAATTTAAAAAATAAAAATAAAACCATAAATGATAAAAATACTTCAGGAATAGGCCAGGCACGGTGGCTCACGTCTGTAATCCCAGCACTTTGGGAGGCCGAGGCAGGCGGATCACCTGAGGTTGGAAGTTCGAGACCAGCCTGACCAACATGGAGAAACCCTGTCTCTGCTTAAAATACAAAATTAGCCACGCGTGGTGGCGCATACCTGTACTCAGGAGGCTGAGGCAGGAGAATCTCTTGAACCCAGGAGGCAGAGGTTGTAGTGACCATATCACTGCACTCCAGCCTGGGCAACAAGTGAAACTCTGTCTCAAAAACAAAAAAAAAGAAAAAGACTTCATGAGTAATACTGTTAAGAAAATGAAATGATAAACTACTTATATAAATGCTTGAAAGTACTGGGGAGAAATTTACACAGCTGAGGAGAGTTTGGAAGTAAAACACCAGTATGCCAAAAAATTTTTTTAAATCTTTTTTGAACAAAAAAATTTATTAGGCCAGGCATAGTGAGTCATGCCTGTAATCCTAGCAATCTGGGAAGCTGAGGTAGAAGGATTGCTTGAAGTCAGGAGTTTAAGATCAGTCTGGGTGCTGGTCGAGGTGGCTTACAACTGCCAACAAGGGCTGATCACATGAGGTCAGGAGTTCAAGACCAGCCTGGCCAACATGGTGAAACCCTGTCTCTACTAAAAATACAAAATTAGGCAGACATGTGGCTCATGCCTGTATTCCCAGTTACTTAGGAGGCTGAGGCAGAAGAATTACTTGAACTTGGGAGGCAGAGGTTGCAGTGAGCCTCCAGCCACTGTACTCCAGCCTGAGGGGAGCAGAGCAAGACTTTCTTTTTTTTTTTCTTTTTCTTTTTTTAAGACCCCTCCCAGCTTGCTACTCTGTCTCAAAAAAAAAAAAAAAAAAAAGTCAAGCCTGGCCAACAAACTAAGACCTTGTCTCTACAAAAAAATTAGCCAGGTATGGTGGCACATGCCCATGATCCCAGCTACTTAGGAAGCTGAGGTGGGAGGATCACTTGAGTCCAGAAGTTGGAGGCTTTGATGGGTCACTGCACTCTAGTCTGGGTGATGGAGTGAGACTCTGTTTCACAATAAATAAATATATCCATTATTAATATCTAGAAAAACAAAACTTTTTCAAGAAAAGAAATCATGGTAAAGTATATATAGCTATGAAGAGCTCACAAAGTGCAAACATTGAATATTGACCTAACAAAATCATATTTCTGTTTTAAGAGGATCTAGGTCTGATGCAGGTTGTTAAGCCCCAGCTTACCTGGGTTGGAAGAGGGTGAGAGACAGTAGTAGATATAAATATCCTAGTCTCCCAAAGTGTTAGAATGACAGGCGTGAGCCACAGCTCTCTGTCGTTTGACATTTTTTTCTCTTTCCTCCCCTCCCCCCAGTCTTGCTCTGTCATCCAGGCTGGAGTGCAATGGCATGATCTTGACTCACTGCAACCTCTGCCTCCCGGGTTCAAGAAATTCTCCTGCCTCAGCCTCCCGAGTCGCACTGGGATTACAGGCCTGCGCCACCTGTAATCCCAGTTATTATTATTATTATTATTATTATTATTTTTAAGATGGGGTTTCACCATGATGGCCAGGCTGGTCTTAAACTGTTGACCTCAGGTGATCCACCCACCTCGGCCTCCCAAAGTGCTAGGATTACAGGTGTGAGCCACCACGCCCGGCCTAAGTTTTATATTTTTAGTAGAGATGGGGTTTCACTGTGTTGGCCAGGATGGTCTCGAACACCTGACCTCAGGTGATGCACCAACCCCTGCCTTCCAAATTGCTAGGATTACCTGTGTGAGCCACCACACCTGGCCCATTTTTTGACTTTTTAATAAAAGCCTTTGTGAGGCCAGGCACGGTGGCTCACGCCTGTAATCCCAGCATTCTGGGAGGCTGAGGCGGACAGATCACAGGGTCAGGAGTTTGAGACCAGCCTGGCAATATGGTGAAACCCCGTCTTTACTAAAAAAAAATACAAAAAAAACCAACAACAGCTAACGCCCTTTTCGGCATTAGTCCACCTGCATCCAGGTGAATTTAAAAAAAGAAAAAAAAGGAAAAAAATACAAACGTTAGCATGGTGGCGGGCACCTATGGCCCCAGCTATTCGGGAGGCTGAGGCAGGAGAATTGCTTGAACCTGGGAGGTGGAGGTTGCCATGAGCCAAGATTGAGAATTGCTTGAACCTGGGAGATGGAGGTTGCCGTGAGCCAAGATTGCGCCATTGCAACCCAACCTCGGTAAAAGAGTGAGACTGTCTCAAAAAAAAAAAAAAAAAAAAGCCTTTTTGACTGATGTATGATGGTATCCTGGTATGATTTTAATTTGCATTCCTCTTCTGATTAGTGATGCTGAGCATTTTTTATATGTTTGTTGGCTGTTTGTATTTCTTCTTTGAGAAACATCTCTTGTTGTTCTTTGCCCAGTTTTTTGGGTTTTTGTTTTGTTTTGTTTGTTTTGTGGAGGCAGAGTCTCGCTCTATCCCCCAGGTTGGAGTGCAGTGGCACGATCTCGGCTCACTGCAACCTCTGCCTCTGGGGTTCAATCGATTCAGCCTCCCCAGTAGTTGGGATTACAGGCGCCCACCATTACGCCTGGCTAATTTTTGTATTTTTAGTAGAGTTGGGATTTCGCCTGTTGGCCAAGCTCCTCTAGAACTCCTGGTGCCAGCCACCTCACCCGGCTTTGCTCAGTCTTTAATGTTGTTGTTTTTTCTTGTTGTTTTGCAAAGTACTTTAATTGTCTCAATTAGCAAGTAAGAACTTCCCAATGACTAAATCATTCCTATATATCAAATATATTCAGTCCTCTGGGCGTGGTCTGAATATATACATTCAGCCTATTAATGTGGCAAACCTGAAGTTCTCGTGTTTCAATACTGAATAAAAATTAATTATAAATTATAATTTATCGTATAGCAACACATTTAAAACAGGTGGTTTTTTGTTTGTTTTTTTCTTTTTCTTTTTCTTTTTTTTTTTTTTGAGGCAGGGCCTTACTCTGTCACCTCTGGGGGAGTGCAGTTTACTGTAGCTGTAGCCTCAACCTCTCTGGGCTCAGATGACTGTCCCACCTCAGCCTTCCCAGTACCTGGAACTACAGATTCGAGCCACCTCACCCAGCTAATTTTTGCATTTTTTGTAGCGATCCAGTTTCATCATTTTGCCCAGATCAGAAAGATTGCTTGAGACCAGCTTGGACAACATACCTTGTCAGAAGGGGAAAAGAAAGGAAAGGAAAGGGGAAAGGAAAAACAAAAGGAAGGAAGAGAGAGACACATATGATTGTATTATGAGAGAACAGAGGCATCACTGGGCGTGTTGGGGGGGTTGTAGTCCCAGCTACTAGGGAAGCTGAGGCAGGAGAATCTCTTGAGCCCAGGAGATGGAGGCTGCAGTGAGCTATAATCACATAACTGCACTCTAGCCTGGGTGACCACAGAGTGACTGTCTCCAATTAAAAAATGGTGGCTTAGCCGGGGGCGGTGGCTCACGCCTGTAATCCCAGCAGTTTGGGAGGCCGAGGTGGGCAGATCACCTGAGGTCCGGAGTTGGAAACCAGCCTGACCAACATGGAGAAACCCTGTCTCTACTAAAAAAAATACAAAATTAGCCAGACGTGTGGTGCATGTTCGTAGTCCCAGCTACTAGGGGGGCTAAGGTAGGTGAATCGCTTGAACCCGGGAGGCAGCGGTTGCGGTGATCTGAGATCATGCCTTTGCACTCTAGCCTGGGTGACAAGAGTGAAACTCCGTCTCAAAAACAAAACAAACAAAAAATGGTGGCTCACGCCTGTAATCCCAGCACTTTGGGGGGCCGAGGCAGGTGAATCACGAGGTCAAGAGTTCAAGACCAGCCTGGCCAACATGTTGAAACCCCGTCCCTACTAAAAATACAAAAATTAGCCGGTGGCTCTCGCCTGTAATCTTAGCTACTAGGGAGGCTGAGACAGGAGAATCGCCTGAACCTGGACGGCAGATGTTGCAGTGAGCCAAGATGGTGCCACTGCACTCCAGCCTGGGCGAGTGACACTCCATCTCAATAAATAAATAAAAATAAAAAATAATGCAAATGTCAAAAAATTTCAAGGAATCTTCTCTAGTGTCCAAACCAGGAGAACTATCTGTGGTTGGGTGGGTTCAAGGCTGCATTAATTAAAAGCGCACCACAGTCCCACTACTGGGGAGGATAAGGAGGGAGGATTTTATTTTTAACTCTCCAGAGTTTGAAGCCAACCTGGGCAACAAAGCCAAACCCCATAACTTTTCTTTTTAACCATTTTTTTTTTATTATGCAAATCTCACTACACAGACCCTATAACTTTTTTAAAAAAGGCCTTTACTCTGCCCTATACTCAGCTGTCTCAGGCAGGTAACAATAATCTGAAAACCTGGTGCCAGAGGAAGTAAACGTAGTGGCCAGGGATGAGAAGCTGTGGGGGACCTAAGAAGCATTCATTCTGCAAGTTATCAGTTCCTTCCTCTGAGAGAAATACTGGGCTTATCCACGCCTTCCTGAGTCCATCGTTAAGACTCCCGCGGCTTTCCAGCGGATTCCTGGTGCCCAGAGCCCGGTTTCTCCTACCGGGTGCGCTGGAGGAGGGCTGCTCCTGACAGAAGGAACCTTCTGAGAGCAGCCCAGAAACCAGCGCACTTGCGCGGCCTCGGAAGCAGCCGAGGCTCCAGGAGACGGAGGCGACGCCTGGAATCCAATGAGAAGGGAGCGGATAGAGAGGAGGGGCTGACCAAAAGCCCTTAAAATAAGACCCAGCTGGAAACGCAAGTCCAGTCGCCTACCTCCAGCTCGTCCTTTGGGTTTGCGGTTGTGCTCTGGTCTCCTGCAGGGCCGGCCGCAGCATGGACACTCCCAGACGGTTTCCGACGCTCGTGCAACTGATGCAGCCACAAACAATGTCATTCGAGGTGCTCGGTCAGCTCCCCAAGCAGTTCTCCTGGTTCCACTCTGAGTTTCTGAAAAATCCGAAGGTAGTTCGCCTTGAGGTTTGGCTGGTGGAAAAGATCTTCGGTGAGTGGACTAGGGACGGGTAACCCCCATGCGGCTTCTTTCTGCCCCCCATACCTACACCCCACATGTTCTGGCCGCGTGCCAGGGCAAACCTCCCCAGTAGCCAATGTCCTCTGGCTGTCTCCTCCTTCCAACTTCCTCTCCCAAGACCCCTGGGAGCTACCCGTCCCTCACAGCCTCTCTGCTCCCCGCGCAGGCAGAGGCGGAGAGCGCATCCCGCAAGTCCAGGGTCTGTCCCAAATCCTGATTCACGTGAATCACTTGGACCCCAACGGCGAGGCTGAGATCTTGATATTTGGGAGGCCTTCTTACCAGGAGGACACAATCAAGATGATCGTGAACTTGGCTGACTATCACCGCCAGCTCCAGGCGAAAGGTACGAGGTTGGGAAAAGGGCTACCTGGAGCAAATCCTGGCTCCGTAGGAGTGATCCTGGGGTTTCCTGGCTGCTGGGCGGCAGTCTCGCCCTCCCAGTCGGCCTGCGGTTGGTGGGTGAGGGAGGGGGCGGTTCTGGTCGCCACGGATCGAGAAGGCCGAATTGAACCCGCGTTCTGGGATTCCCGGCTCCCTCCCACAGGCCGCATGGATGACTGTCCTTTTTTAGAGAGAATATAGGGGCACAGCTGTGGCCTCTGCACACTGCTCTTCTAGGCTCAGGAAAGATCCTCGCCCAGGATGTCGCCACTCAGAAGGCCGAAACCCAGCGGTCTTCAACAGAAGTCCGGGAGGCCGGGACCCAGCGTTCGGTGGAGGTCCGGGAGGCCGGGACCCAGGGTTCTCCAGTGGAGGTCCGGGAGGCCGGGACCCAGGGTTCTCCAGTGGAGGTCCGGGAGGCCGGGACCCAGGGTTCTCCAGTGGAGGTCCGGGAGGCCGGGACCCAGGGTTCTCCAGTGGAGGTGCGGGAGGCCGGGACCCAGCAGTCCCTCAAGGCTGCCAGTGAGTCGGGAACCCAGCGATGTCCCGAAGCTGCCGGCAAGGCGCCGACCCGGCGGTTTTATGTGGATGCCCGGGACCCAGTTACTAGATTATGAAGCCATTTCAGGCCCTGGAACCAGAGCCAGTCAGTAGTTAAGCGGAAGCCCGATACACTTAAGCCCCAGAAGGTTGGGTTGGGGTCGGGGAATGATACTGTGAATTGTTTTTGTTTTACCCCTTCTGTTGAATGGTTGCAAACACAAACTTGAGTTCTAATAAAGAATTGCATTTCCCTAACGTCTGTTTTTTGGAAGATAGAGAGGAGGGAATGCCCATTCCTCTATCAGCCCGATTCTGCCCTGCGCCGCTCTCTACCTCGAGGCAGGTGGGACCTCGGGTTCTTAGCCGCCCAAGGTCGCAATCTAACCCGGCTGCGCTTCGGTGTGCTCCTTGTGCTCCTTAACCTCGCTCATCTGGCTTACCCAGGTGAGAAGCCTCTCGGGCCCACTAGGAAACCTCTCCAAGCCCGCTCTGGTTCTACTCAAGGTGACCTGGGATGAGAAAGCCGGGTCGCTTGGGGCTCAGCTGGATTTGGAATGCTCTGGGTGTATTGCGACTCTGCCACAGACCACTTTCCCAGCTTGGGAAAATGACGTCGGGGAAGGGGGAAAGGGAGAGAGCGGAGCTGCGCTCTCCGGCTGTACTGTTGCGGTCTTCAGGTCTTGCTTGGATCACCGACTTTGCTCGAAGGTCGTGGACACCAAGACACAGGCACCGGCTACTCTTTCCTCAGTTACTATGGCAGCGAAGAGTCCCAGCAGAGAACACTTTAGCTTCCCTCGGGTCACAGCTCTGTTTGGGGCGCTGAGATGCAGGTCTGCGAACTAATCTAGAAGGATGCAAGCCAACAGCTGGGTGCTAGGATTAAACAATTGCACGCAGTAATTCTATAATTAGGAATTTTTTCGTGTGTGTGTGTACACATACGTGTTTTTTTTTAACCAAGAATCAATGAATTTTTATTCTGGAGACAAGTCTCAATCTGTCGCCTAGGCTGGAGTGCAGTGGCCCGATCTCGGCTCAATGCAACCTCTACCTCCCAGGTTCAAATGATTCTCCTGCCTTAGCCTCCCGAGTAGCTGGGACTAACAGGCCCATGCCACCACGCCCTGCTTATTTTTGTACTTTTAGTAGAGACGGGGTTTCACCATGTTGGCCAGGCTGGTCTCAAGCTCATGACCTTGGGTAATCTGCCCACCTCAGCCTCCCAAAGTGCTGGGATTTCAGGCATGAGCCACCTTGCCCGGCCAAGCCAATCGCTAGTAATTTTAAAAAGTTCGAAGCTAACTTTAAATATCAGGGGAATGTCTATCACACTCTTTTGTCACCACTAATTATCACTCCAGTTTAAAATAATCATGTATCTTATAATGGAATTACTACATAAAGCTGAATTTACAAGAATTTATTAACTGGTAATTTTATTAAAATAGTTGACTCCTTTTAGAATTTTAGACAATTCTAAATTCAAAATCAACACAAAATCAGTTTCAAATGAGGCTACATCAAAGCAGAACTAAAACTTAATGTGTATGTTGTCTTCCTCAATGTAATACCTACCTTACCAGAATGTCAGATTCTCTCCTTTACAACCTGTTTTCACTGTCCTCGCCCAAACTCACTGTTACCAATCTATTTTTATGTGTAACTTTTCTGCTTTTTCTAATATCTACCCCTTAACTATGTAGATTTATAGACTGTTTTTTTTTTCTTTTTTTTAATGTTTACTTTTTATAGACTGTTTTAATATTTAAGAGGGCAAGTCTACTCTTTTGGGACAAAGTCTGGTTTTGTCTCCCAGGCTGGAGTGCAATAGTGAATCTCGGCTCACTGCAACCTCCGCCTCCTGGGTTCAAGCAGTTCTCCTGCCTCAGCCTCTGAGCAGCTGGGATTACAGGCACCTGCCACCACACCAAGGTAATTTTTGTATTTATAGTACAGTCCAGGTTTCAACATGTTGGCCAGGCTGGTCTCCAACTCCTGACCTCAGGTGATCTTCCTGCCTCAGCCTCCCAAAGTACTGGAAATACAGGCCTGAGTCGCCACGTCCAGCCCTCACCACCTTTTCAATTCATCCAAAACTTTTTTTTTTTTTTTTTTTGCTTTTCTTTTCTGCAGATGCAAAAAAGTCTTAAGAGTCAAAGGTTTCAAATATTGCCCAAATATAGTTACATTCTGAGGTACTGGGGTTAGGACTTCAATATATGTTAATGTGTTTAAAGGATGGAAGGAGTTTAGGATCATCCCCTTTCCCCCTAGTAACAAAATGTAAAATGGGCCAGGTGCAGTGGCTCGCGCCTGTAATCCCAGAACTTTGGGAGGTGGAGGCAGGTGGATCAGTTGAGGGCAGGAGTTCAAGACCAGACTGGCCAACATGGTGAAAACCGGTTTCTACTGAAAATACAAAAATTAGCTGGGTGTGGTGGCACGCACCTGTAATCTCAGCTACTAGGGAGGCTGAGGCAGAAGAATCACTTCAACCTGGGAGGTGGAGGTTTCAGTGAGCCGAGATTGTGCCGTTGCTTTCCAGCCTGGGTGACAGAGCAAGACTGTCTCAAAAACCCAAAATGTTCAATGGGTTTTAAAAAATCCCACCAGCGGCCAGGTACGGTGGCTGACACCTGTGATCCCAGCACTTTCGGAGGCTGAGGCGGGCGAAACACGAGGTCAGGAGATCGAGACCATCCTGTCCAATGTAGTGAAACCTCATCTCTACTAAAAATATATAAATTAGCTGGGGTGTGGTGACATGTGCCTGTAATTCCAGCTACCTGGGAGGCTAAGGCATGAGAATCGCTTGAACCTAGGAGGCAGAGGTTGCAGTGAGCCAAGATCATGCCACTGCACTCCAGCCTGGTGCCAGAGTGAGACTCCATCTCTAAACCAACCAACCAACCAACCCACCAGGGCCAGGTGCAGTGGCTCACGCCTATAATCCCAGCACGTTGGGAAGCCAAGGCAGGAGGCTGAGGTAGGAGAATTGCTTGAATCAGGGAGGCAAAGGTTGTAGTGAGCCAAGATCACACCACTGCACTCCAGCCTGGGTGACAGAGTGAGATTCCATCTCAAAAATAAAGTAAAAAATAAAAATCCCACCAGGAAAAATCTGAAAAAATATTCATCAAATTTCTATGGAAGAAAATTAGGAGCTCCTAAACTTAAAAGCGTGGGGACATGGGAGAACAGAAACAGTAATTGATTTACCTACATAAAAATCTGCTTTCAAAAAAAAAATTTAAGAGGGTGGAAAATATTGGTAATAATGGACCACTGTTAGAAAAGCCTATAGCGATAAAAACCCTTCACCAGCTGAAAGAAGATAGGGATGAATAAAGAAAAAGGTAAATGAAACAAAATATTCAACATCACTGCTAATCAGAAAAGCACAATTAGACTTTTGAGTTTAACTCTTGCAAAAGGCTAGAAGACTGTATTGCCAAGGAATGAATTAATTCCATGAGTCAAACCAATCTTAATTGTGCTTGAAGCCAGAGCTTTTGGCACCTTTCGCCCCAGAAATTTTGCTTCCAGAAAGTGGGGCAGTAAGGACAGGAGCTGTTTGCACAAATTGGTAATCTCAGTACAACACGTAACGGAAAAACCTGGCCCATGGTGGACACCTGTGCAACCTCGCCTTGCAGAAAAAGGGAGACAACTGGCTCCAAGGCAGGGCGCCATCCACAAGCCAAGGTGCCCGGGATCCCCGCTCTTACGTGGTGAATTGCAATGCTAGTGTTAATGAATGCTGACTGCCCAGGCTTGCTCGTTGGAATCTCATCCTGTGGTCAAAGAAGGCCTCACTCTAAGAAAAGGCACAGCCGGTGCTCCTCGGCTGGGGGTCAACTACCAGCCACAAAGTGAGAAATTCAGATGAGCTGCTTTGGTAGTACTTGTGAGCTCATCAGAAATGCAAATTATAAACCCTACCCCAATAGTGCCGAATCAGAATCTTCTGAAGAAGGAGTCTAGAAGATTGTTTTAACAAGCTCCCATGGCTTTAAAGTTTAAGAACCAATAACGTGAAAACAAAACAGATCACCATTTGTGAGGCTATCTGCCCCCTGTGGCTGAGGGCCTGACTCTGACCATAAAATCATAAAAGGATTAGGACTTTCGAAATGATGGGAATTCAGGAATAAACCCTGCAAAACTACAATCTGCCAGCCTTCTACCTACCCTTCATATCAAAACATGAATGAGAGTCAATCTTTTATAAATTTGCTTTATTATAAGTGTACGAAGATCTTAATGTCACTGGGCAAAATAGCCATTTATTAGAACAGTTCAAATTCACTCTTGCAACAAAATAAACCACATTCCATCAAGACACAGGGAAAACGAATGCAGGGATTTAGGAATGCTATACTTGCTTCTCTTCAACTTTAGCAGCAAACGTTGCAAAATTCT
>PVKP010041692.1:0-18580 GCA_004027715.1 Plecturocebus donacophilus | reverse complement strand
GGGGAGGTGGGGAGAGAGAGCATGGGGAGAAATGCCAGATATAGGTGATGGGGAGGAAGGCAGCAAATCACACTGCCATGTGTGTACCTATGCAACAACCTTGCATGTTCTTCACATGTACCCCAAAACCTAAAATGCAATAAAAAGAAAAATACTGTGTCTAGATAGAGAAAACATGTCACATCCACAGGGAAGTGAGATTAGTGACGGATCCAAACTGAAAACCAGTGAAATGAACCTGCCTCCTAGCTCTTCAGATTGTCCGCTTTAACATTCTGGGTGGAAGCACAGGCAGAAGCCCACAGTGAGCTCTCAGTAAATCCTGATAACCTGAAAGTGCTACTGTCCCTCTGTTTTTCCTTTTCCCTCGATCTCATTTTAATAAGACACCTCTGCAGCCAAGAGGCAGTATGGCGCAGTGGTTAAGAGTTAGAGTACAGATTAGAAAGATCTTTGCTATTCAGCTTTTTTTTTCTTTTTCTTTCTTTCTTTTTTTTTTTTTTTAAGACAGAGTTTCACTCTTGTTGCCCAGGCTGGAGAGCAGTGGTGAGATCATGGCTCATGAAATCCTCCCACCTCAGCTTCCCAAGTGGCTAGGACTACAGGCGTGTACCACCACGCCTGGCTAATTATTTTATTTTTTGTAGGGATGAAGTCTCACTATGTTGCCCCCAGCTGGTCTCAAACTGCTGTTTTCAAGGGATCCGCTTGACTCAGCCTCCCAGTGCTAGGATTACAGGCATGAACCATGGCTGAGTTTCTTTTTTACAGATGATCTAGTCCCTTGATTTTCACACTGTTGTGCTTTTCATTGGAAATTTCACTGTTTAAAATGGCCCCAAACTCAGTGCTGGAGTGCTATAGCTTTCTTTGTCTCTTTGTGTCTTTTCTTTTTTTTTTTTTTTTGAGACAGATTTTCACTCTTGTTGGCCAGACTGGAGTGCGGTTCTTTTGCCTCAGCCTCTAGAGTAGCTGGGATTGCAGGTGCCCACCACCATGCTTTAGGAGGCTGAGGCAGGAAGATTCCTTGAGCCCAGGAGTTTGAGGCTACAGTGAGCAGCACTGCACTCCAGCCTGGGTGGTAGAGCAAGACTCTATCTCAAACAAAAACATAAACAAGGCCGGGCACGGTGGCGCACGCCTGTAATCCCAGCACTTTGGGAGGCCAAGGCGGGTGGATCACCTGAGGTCTGGAGTTCAAGACCAGTCTGGTCAACATGGTGAAACCCCATCTGTATTAAAAATACAAAAATTAGCTAGGCGTGGTGGTGTACACACCTGTAGTCCCAGCTACTCGGGAGGTTGAGGCAGGAGAATCACTTGAATCTGGGAGGCAAAGGTTGCAGTGAACCAAGATCACTTGACTACACTCCAGCCAGGGTAACAGAGTGAGACACTTGTCTCAAAACAAAACAAAAATAACAACAAACGGCCAGGCACGGTGGCTCATGCCTGTAATCCCAGCACTTTGGGAGGCCGAGGCAGGCAGATCACGAGGTCAGGAGATCGAGACCATCCTGGACAACATGGTGAAACCCCATCTCTACTAAAAATACAAAAATTAGCCGGGCATGGTCAGGCATACCTGTGATCCCAGATCGGGCCACTTCACTCCAGCCTGGCAACAGAGTAAGACTCCGTCAAAAAAAAAAAAAAAAAAGAAAGAAAGAAAGAAAAATAAACAAAAAAAGTGGTCTTCACAGGTAGGGCTTGTGAGAAAATCAAGAAAAAGCAATTATTATGTTTTCTAAGGCTAGTCAAGTGAAGCAGCAGTAGTGGAGAAGGAACAAAGAAATCTGTAACTGGCTGTGATCAGTTAGCTGTAAACCCCACTGCAAGAAAAAGTCATGTTACATCTTCTGTCAGTTACGACTCAATGTCTGAGCTGGAAACACAATCAAGCTAAGAAGTGGAGGCTCCATCTCAGTGAAAAACAGCGTTTTTAATAAACTACCCAATACCAGATTAACCGGATTAAAGGAAGACTCTATGGGAATTTTAATGTGGAAATTATTTTCTTCCCTTCTGCCTTATTTCTGACACAGAAGATTTTAATTAAAAGAAAGGCGATCACCAGGATGGTAATGAGATGATTATGCCAGACTAATTTTGACTCACCATAATAACAACCACCTTAATAATAATACCATCAAAGGCTTTAATCTCTAATGTTATTTTAAAGATAGAATCATATCCTGAAGGCAAACCCGCTCATTTTGGTGTTGGATTTAGTAGTCTAAATTCCATTATGATGATACTGACTTGTCTATTTAAATAAGTTAAACAAACATATACACAGACACACACAAATTTCCCTGCCCCAAGAAACAAGCAAATTGAATTCAGATCTACTTTCTCTGCATGAATTGAGCTGGAAAACCGAGGCATTATCTTCAGTGTGTATTGTCCATCAGGGCTGACAAATTTAAACAATTATGTATGTGCCAGGAGGGTGGAGTCAGGTTTATGCATTAGGGAACCCCACCCACCCCATCTAAGGTGACATTGATTCCCTCTAGCAAACGGTAGACCTCTGAGAGGGTGAAGCCCAAGCGAGGCCTCCCAGTTATTAAAAGTAAGTTGGCTCTTCAGATTTTCAGTGTGAAAATTCTCTATTTGTAAATGCTTTCAACTAGCTCAAAAATGTTAAAAGCACTCTGCTGGCCAAACCAAGCAACTCTTCTATGAATCGTCAGCCTGTAGTCCCCGCTGTGGATTGTATTAACATTATTGACAATCAGGAGTGTTTAGATGCAATATGTGTCAAGCACCTGTGTGTGCATATGTGTGACTGCCTAAGGGGAAAGGTTATAGTTTGAATAAGGATGAATAGAGGGAGCAGGTCAATTAGAAACAACAGATGTTGCTCTTATACCCTAAGTCCTTCAGACTTTATATTCAACCCTGCTCTATTTCTGCTTGGCCAACACTCCCTGAGAAGCCCAGCATGTACATTTCATTTGGAATGCACTGTTGGATGTGAGCTGATGCCTAGCCCCTGTGGAGTGTGGATCAGTAACCACTTGATTTCACCGGTGGTTTTCCCCTTGAGTGACCTCTCACTTGTGACATCAATCTCCAAAGCTCCTTGCAAGAACCACACCCTCCCAGAATCTTAGCTCAAGGAGCTCCACATGGAGATTGTCACAGGCTATGTTCCTCCTTGAGGCAGAATTCTCTTTCCATGGGCAATCATACAATTCTTTTATCAGTACTTGATTAATTAAGTTACAGACCTGGAAGGCAAGTGAGGCATCCAGGGGGAAAGTTTTAAGGAGACTAGAATATTATTTGGTCATAAAAAAGAATGAAGTAGCCAGGCACCATGGCTCATGCCTGTAATCCCGGCACTTTGGGAGGACGACAGGTGGGTCACCTGAGGTCAGGAGTTTGAGACCAGCCTGGCCAACATGGTGAAACCCCATCTCTACTAAAAATATAAAAAATGAGCCAGGCATGCTGGCAGGTGCCTGTAATCCTAGCTACTCAGAGGCTGAGGCTGGAAATCACTTGAACCTGGGCAGTGGAGGTTGCAGGGAGCCAAGATCTCTCCACAGCACTCCAGCCTGGGCGACAGAGCTAGACTCTGCCTCAATTAAAAAAAAAAAAAAAAAAAAAAAGGCCAGGCGTGGTGGCTCACGCCTGTAATCCCTGCACTTTGGGAGGCCGAGGCAGGTGGATCACCTGAGGTCAGAAGTTCAAGACCAGCCTGGCAACACAGTGAAACCCATCTCTACAGAAATACAAAACAAATTAGCTGAGCGTGGTGGTGAGTGTCTGTTATCCCAGCTACTCGGGAGGTGGAGGCAGGAGAATCGCTTGAACCTGGGAGGCAGAGGTTACAGTGAGCTGAGATTACGCCATTGCCCTCCAGCCTAGGCAACAAAAGCAAAACTCCATCTCAAAAAACAAAAAAACAAAAAAGCTTCTGGTAGTAGGGAAACCACCGTACAGGGCAGTGCTGATAGAGTGTGGGGGCAGCCCCTGCTTACAGAGCTCACCTACCCTGCTTCATTAACTGTGCGACCAGCACAATTTCTGAGTCCTGGTTTCCTCAACTATGTGTTTTTGTGTTGACTTTAGTTTAGGGGTACATGTGAAGGTTTGTTACGTAAGTAAAGTTGTGTCATGGCAGGGTGGGTCTGTTGCACGGTTTACTTCATCACCCATGTATTAAGCCTAGTACCCAATAGGTATCTTTTCTGCTCCTCTCCCTCCTCCCACCCTCTACCCTCAAGAAGACCCCAGCGTCTGTTGCTCCCTTCTCTGTGTTCATAAGTTCTTATCATTTAGTTCTCACTTATCAGTGAGATCATGTGATGTTTGATTTCTGTTCCTGAGTTCGTTTGCTAACGATAATAGCCCCCAGCCCTATCCACATTCCCACAAAAGACATGATCTCATTCTTTGTTTCGTGGCTGCATATCTTATCTTTTAAATTTTTATTTATCTTAATTTTTATTTTTCAAAGACAGGGTTTCACTCTGTTGCCCAGGCTGGGGTGCAGTGGCATGATCATACTTCACTGCAGCCTCAAACTCCTGAACTCAAGTGACCCTCCTTCCTCAGCCCCCTATTTGGGACCAGACGTGTGTACCACCATGCCCAGCGAAGTTTTTAAGATTTCCTTATAGATCATGCCACTGCAGTGCAGCCTGAGTGACAGAGTGAGACTCTATCTCCAAAATAAATAAATAAAAATAAAAATTTGTATAGAGATGGGGTGATGGGGTCTCACTTTGTTGTCCAGACTGGTCTCAAACTCCTGGCCTCACGTAATCTTCCCCCCGAAGCCTCCCAAAGTGCTGGGATTACTGGTGTGAACCACTGCATCTGGCCTCCTCAACTGTAAAGAAGAGATAATCATAGTGACTGTGACATTTCACAGGGTTGCTGTAAAGATGAGCTCAGCAAATATAGGAAACACTTAGCACAGTGCCTGACACACAGATATGTTAGTGTCAATTAGGAGCTTTTCCTGTACCCGGAAACAGTTTTTGTTCTCAAATAGCCATCCAGGCCTTCTGAGTTTTTGGGTTTTTTGTTTTGTTTTGTTGTTTGTTTGTTTGTTTTTAGTCACTATTCACGCCTGTAATCCTAGTACTTCGGGAGGGTGAAGCAGGAGGATCACTTGAGATCAGGAGTTTGAAACCAGCCTGGACAACAGAGTAAGATCCCATCTCTAAAAAAAAATTAGATGGGCGTGGTGGTGTGCACCTGTAGTCCTGGCTACTCAGGAGGCTGGTGAAGGAGGATCACCTCAGCCCAGGGGTTCGAGGTTGTAGTGGTCTCTGATTATGGTACTGTACTCCAGCCTGGGCAACAGAGTGAGATCCTGTCCCACTTACAAACTTAAATACTTTCACATAGGTTAAGCTGCATTTATAAATATAATCAAATAGATTTCCTTTTTAAAACTTTTTTTTTTTTTGTTTTGGAGACAGGGTCTTGTTCTGTCACCCAGGCTGGAGTGCAGTGGTACAGTCTTGGCTCACTGCAGCCTCAACCTCCGGGGCTCAAGTGATCCTCCAGCCTTAGCCTCTTGAGTAGCTGGCACTACAGGCGCATAACATTATGCCTGGTTAATTTTTATATTTTCTTGTAGAGACAGGGTTTTGTCTTGTTGCCCAGGCTGGTCTCAGACTCCTGAGCTCAAGTGATCCACCTGCCTTGGCCTCCCACAGAGCCACTGTGACTGGCCTAAAACTTCCAATAGTCTCACTCCTTGCTACTCAATCTGTGGTCCCCAGAACCTCTATTTCGTCTATGCATTTGTCAGAAATGCAAAACCCTGGGCCCCAGCCCACATGTATCGAAGCAGAATCTGCATGTTCACAAAATCCCTGGGAACTATTACGCAAAGTAAAGCAGTAAACTAGCCAACAAGCAGAGCTTCCCAAAGCAATTTATCAACTTTTATAAATACTCTTAAACGTTCCAACAATCTACGTAAACTTAATATGTTTCACCTCACCTTCATATGTTTAAGTCAATTATGCAAATATACATTTTGAATTGGTATTAGAAGGCTGCTCTATTAACCCAAAGGGACACATTTTCTCAAATATTACAAGTACACAACATATCAAACATGTGCAAATTCTATTTTTATTTTTCCATGAGTTATGGGGTACAGGTGGCATTTGGTTACATAAGTAAGTTCTTTAGTGGTGATTTGGGAGATTTTGGTGCACCCATCACCCAACTAGTATACACTGCACCCCATTTGTAGTCTTGTATACCTCGCCCCTGCCCACTCTTCCCCCTAAGTCCCGAAAGTCCACTGTATCATTCTTATGCCTTTGCATCCTCATAGCTTAGCTCCCACACATCAGTGAGAACATATGATGTTTCGTTTTCCTTTCCTGAGTTACTTCACTTAGAATAGTAGTCTCCAATCTCATCCAGGTCACTGCAAATGCTGTTAATTCATTCCTTTTTATGGCTGCATAGTATTCTATCATGTATATATATATATATACCACAGTTTCTTTATCCACTCATTGATTGATGGGCATCTGGGTTGGTTCCACGATTTTGCAATTGTGAATTGTGCTGCTATAAACATGTGTGTGAAAATATATTTTTCAAATAGTGACTTATTTTCCTCTGGGTAGTAGTGGGATTGCTGGATCAAATAATAGTTCTACTTTTAGTTCTTTAAGAAATCTCCACACTGGTTTCCATAGTGGTTGTAAGTCTGCATTCCCACCAGCAGTGTAGAAGTTTTCCATGTTCACTGCATCCACCCCAACATTGTGTTTTGTTGTTTTGTTTTTAGATGGAGTCTTGCTCTGTTGCCCAGGCTGGAGTGCAGTGGTGCTACTACATCTCTGCCTTCTGGGTTCAAGTGATTCTTCTGCCTCAGTCTCCCTAGTAGCTGGGACTACAGACTCATGATGCCACACTTGACTAATTTTTGTATTTTTAGTAGAGAAGGGGTTTCACCATGTTATCCAGGATGGTTTCAATCTCCTAACCTTGTGATCCACTTGCCTTGGCCTCCCTAAGTGCTGGGATTACAGGCGTGAGCCACCACACCTGGCCACCAACATCTACTGTTTTCTAATTTTTTGATTATGGCCCTTCTTGCAGGAGTAAGGCGGTATTGCATTGTGGTTGTGATTTGCATTTCCCTGATCATTAGTGATGTTGAGCATTTTTTCATATGTTCATTGTCCATTTGTTTATCTTCTTTTGAGAATTGTCTATTCATGCTCTTAGCCCACTTTTTGATGGGATTGTTTTTTTCTTACTGATTTGAGTTTGTTGTAGATTCTGGATATTAGTCCTTTGTCAGATGTATAGATTGTGAGGATTTTCTCCCACTCTGTCTGTTTACTCTGCTGACTGTTCTTTTTGCCATGCTCTTTAATTAGGTCCCAGCTATTTATATTTATCTTTGTTTTTGTTGCATTTGCTTTTAGGTTCTTGGTCATGAAATCCTTGCCAATGTCTAGAGGGATTTTTCCACTGGAGGTTTTTCCTCCATTAAGGCCTTAATCCATCTTCTTCTTCTTTTTTTAATGGAGTCTCACTCTGTTGCCAGGCTGGAGTGCTGTGTCCCAATCTCGGGTCACTGCAACCTCAACCTCCTGGGTTCAAGCGCTTCTCCTGCTTCGGCTTCCTGAGTAGCTGGGATTACAGACATGTGCCATCACACCCAGCTAATTTTTGTATTTTTAGTGGAGACGGGGTTTCACCATGTTGGCCAGGCTGGTCTCAAATTCCTGACCTCAGGTGATCTGCCTGCCTCAGCCTCCCAAAGTGCTGGGATTACAGGCGTGAGCCACCTCACCCAGCCCCTTAATCCATGTTGAGTTGATTTTTGTATAAGGTGAGAGATAAGGATTCTGTTTCATTCTCCTACATGTGGCTTGCTAATTACCCCAGTACCATGTGTTGAACAGGGTATCCTTTCCCCACTTTATGTTTTTGTTTGCTTTGTTGAAGATCAGTTGGCTCTAAGTTTTTGGGTTTATTTCTGAGTTCTCTACTCTCTTCCACTGGTCTTGGTGCCTATTTTTATACCAGTCCCATGCTGTATATTTTGGTGACTATGGCTTTACATTATAGCTTGAAATCAGGTGGTGTGATGACTCCAGATTTGTTCTTATCCCCTTAATATTAAATACTAAAATTTTGGATTATCAAAAACGCTTTAATACTCAATTTTATTTCTGGGTTTTGAGAGATACTTATTTACTAAAAATAAACCATTTTATCACTCCACATAATTTTAGTTTACTAATTCTATCAAATATTAAATATCTAATCCCAACCCTACACAAGCTCTTTCAGAAAATGGAGCATCGAACATTTCCCAACTAATTCTGTGAGGCTGCTATTACTCTGATAAAGACATCAAAAGAAAACTACAGACTAATGTCCCTTATGAGCTCAGATGCACAAATCCTTAACAAAATATTAGCAAATAGGATCCATCAATACAAAAAAGGATTATGCACTGTGACCAAGGGGAATTTATCCCACATAATTTTGGAGATAACCCTCCCCTCCCATAATATAATGTTAAAAAATTGAATTCTAGATATCACTTATGGCTTTGTCTAGATAGTGAAAACTTTAACATAAAATCATTGTATTGATGGGAAACTAGTATTGTGTATTGGTGTAATGAGAAGCAGAAATACGTACAAGAGCTTGGATGCAGTGGCTCATGCCTGTAATCCCAACATTTTGGGAGGCCAAGGCAGGTGGATTGCCTGAGGTCAGGAGTTCAAGACCAGCCTGGCCAACATAGTGAAACCCTATCTACAAAAAATAAGCTGGGCATCGTGGTGGGTGCCTGTAATCCCAGCTACTTGGGAGGCTGAGGCAGGAGAATTGCTTGAACCTGGAAGGCAGAGGCTGCAGTGAGCTAAGAGTGCTCTATTGCACTCCAACCTGGGCAACAAGAGCAAGAGTCTGCCTCAAAAAAAAAAAAAAAAAAAAAGAAAAGAAAGAAAGAAAGAAAAGAAATACATATAAGATCCAGAGGATGTTGAAAGGAGTCTCACTTGGTGTGGGAGTGGAACTGCCCTATGGGTTCTCCTTGCCTGCTGCACAGATAATGCCAATTTACTGAGACAGTATTACTACAATAGAGAAAGAGTTTAATAAATGCAGAGCCAGCTAACAGAAGCTGGAGTTTTATTACTAAAATCAATCTCCCTGAAAATTCAGAGCCTAGGCTTTTTAAAGGATACTTTGGTGGGCAGGAGACAGGGAGTGGGGAATGCTGATTGGTCAGGTGGGGAATGAAATCAGAGGGTGTCAAAGTGGATTTTTCTTGCTGTCTTCCATTTCTGAGTGGGATCACAGAACTAACTGAGCCAGATTACTGGTCAGGGTGATGACAGCTGGTCCATTAGAATGCAGGGACTGACTGAAACCTATCTTTAACACCAATCTTAGGTTTTACAATATGTTACTCATAGAAGCAACTGGGGAGGTTAGGAATCTTGTGGCCTCTGGCTACATGAAGCCTGAGCATGATTTGGAATCTTGTGGCTACTTTGTCAGTTTTACAAAGGTGGGCTGGTTGCCAAGCAAGGAGGGGGTTAGTTTTGGGAAGATGCTGTTCTCATCTTTGTTTCAAAGTTAAATCAGAAACTCAATTCCTTCCATAGTTAGCTCAGCTTACACCCAGAACTGAGCAAGGACACCTTAGAGGTTAAAAGCAAGATGGAGTCGGTTAAGTCAGATTTCTTTCACTGTCTTCATTTTCCTATATCAGATTTTTCTCCCTGTCATAATTTTTGTAAAGCCAGTTTCAGAAGAATCAGGGACTCAGGCTGACTCTAACAGGAGTATGATTTTGTGTTGGAGAAGAGGGCAATTATAACGGAATGTTCCAGAGGGAGAGGGAATGGAATGTGTAAAATGAACTTCTCTGTCTATTCTAATAGAACGAGGGCTGGCAAGAAACAAGGACCAGAGGGAAAGAGCAAGGACAACCTTCAGAAGCTTCTCCTTTACGACCCTGTATGAAACAATGAATAAAGCCCTCACCCACGTGTGTACTTCACTCTGGCACATGCTTAGCAAGGTCAGTTTTTCTTCCCTTTAGGGAGAATACTTTAAAAATAATCATACCATTTAGTAATTATGTTTTACTTCTATTTCATCTTTAAAAGATCAGAATTAGGTTTCCTTTCAGTACTTCACAAATAAGCAGCAGGTCTGGTCAGCTCCCAAGAATTTGACAAGGGTCATGAACATTTCATGGGCCGGACTAATTGTGGTTACTTTCATTCTCTGTCTGATAAGTTTCATTTCCTTCCCTGAAACTTCATGAACTTCCTGTGGGGTATAACTAATGAGAGCATATGGGATGGGCTAAGACCTTTATCATCTTCAGACATTTGTGTTAAAGTGAATATTGTGATGTATCTTTTATGGTCAGCCTTATTATATGATAGCTCACAGAAGACAGTTGGAGGCTGCAGAGAAATGGAAGAGGATGAAAGATGATTCTTGCCTTTGTGCAGTTAGTATTCTAGTTTGAGAATACAAAACAATGCACATGTGACTACAAATCAGTAACTAGCATGCATTGAGCAACTACTATAGGACACACATTGTGCTTAAACACACACTTTAATTCTCACGAAAACCTGGGAGGAGATAGTTAACCCCCTCCCACCCCACCCCCTTTATGAGAAAACTGAGGCTTAGAGAAATTGACTCCCCAAAGGTCATCTAGCTAGAAAGTGGTAGAGCCAGGTTTTGAACTCAGTCAAAGAGATGTCCCAGGACAAAGGCAGCTTCAGTGAAGAGTTGTAGCAAGTTTTAAGGACTGATAAATTTATATTTAATTTTTCTGCGGCCTTGGGCAAGTTATTTCATTTTAGGAGCTCTGTTTTTCCTTATCTGTGAAATGGCTCTTTCTTCACTGGGTTGTTGAGAGTGAATGAGACAGTGCATGAAACATTGCGGCACATTCCGAGTGTGTAATAAAGGCTCAGTGAGATCAACACGTGAATTAATGAACCTACATCACTGGTAACCCTCAGAGGGGCCTCAGACTCCTCAAATCTCAGGATCTGCTTTGACTTACCTCTGTTTTCCTTAAACAAAAATCCTGAAATCCAGACAGTGAGACCTTGTCTCTTAACACCACCACCAACAGAAAGTCCAAAGGGAAGCACTGGCCTCAACAAACCCAGAACAGCGAGACAGTTAACTGCCCACGGCTGTTTTCCTTAATTCTATCTAACCTCCCTGGGGTTTCTGGTTCTTTGGCAAGCGAGAGGCGTGCCCCTCAGCACTGGGTGAGCACACCAGGCTTGAATTTTAAGCAACGAGAAAGCAGCCAGGTGCGGTGGCTCACACCTGTAATCCCAGCACTTTGGGAGGCCGAGGCAGGTGGATCACTTGAGGTCAGAGTTCGAGACTAGCCTGGGCAACGTGGTGAAACCCCCAACCCCAGGAAATGATTTAAAAAATAGGCCGAGTGTGGAGGCGTGTGCCTGTACTCGGGAAGCTGAGGAAGGAGAATGTCTGAGCCCAGGAGGTCGAGGCTGTGATAAGCGCCGATAGCGCCACTGCACTCCAGCCTGGGCGACAGAGTGAGACTGTCTCAAAAAAAAAAAAAAAAAAAAAAAAAGTAAACGCTCACAGGGAGAGACCTTTTCCCTTGGATAAGGCAGGCACACGCTAAGTCCCCTCCCCATCGGGACCCTGGGGACAAACCTGACGGTGCGCATTTCCCTCCCCCGTCCCCATTCGGTCACCTCCACGTGCTGTACACCGCGCGGGAGGCGGGGGCGGGGGACAGGAGGAAAGACCTCGCCGCCGGTGTGTCCTTAGGCAGCCTGCCTTGCAGCCCCTGCCCGGGGCGGAGGCGGCGCCCGGGGCGGGCGGAGCGTGACCGCGGGGCGGCGGGCGGGTTTAAGAGCGCGGCGTGCGCGCCCGGCCCGCGCCAGCTCCCGGCCGCGGCACAGCAGCCCCGGCGCCCGCCCAAGCGCCCCAGCTTCCCAGCGCCCCAGCTTCCCAGCCCCCCAGCTTCCCAGCGCCCCGGCTTCCCAGCGCCCCAGCTTCCCAGCCGCAGCCCGGAGCCGCCGCGCCATGCCCCGCATCGACGCGGACCTCAAGCTGGACTTCAAGGATGTCCTGCTCCGACCTAAGCGGAGCAGCCTCAAGAGCCGCGCCGAGGTGGGAGCCGTTCGGAAGTCGCAGTGGGGCTGGGACATTTTTTTCCGGGTGACGTGGGGCGGTGGGCGGAAGCGGGTGGCGCCGGGTCACCCGGCCCGCTTTGGTGTTTGAGGCCGGGGCGCTGCGCCCCCGTTCCGCCGTCGCCCCACCTGCCAGGACCTGAGGTGTCGTTAGGGGCGGCGATGCGGCGGCGCGGCTGGGTGGCCTAGGGGAAGTTCACGGGGAAACTCGACCGCAGAGGGGCAGAGATCCGGGGGCCGATTGGTTTAGAAGGAACGGGGGTGCGAGGGCGCTGAGAGCAAGACCAGGAAACTGGAGCAGGGGCAAGAGAGGACGAGAAAAACAACCGCAGATCCCGCGGGTTTTGGCAGCGTCTCCCAGCGCTGAGAACTGCTGCTGCGTTCGCACTGGGTCCAGCGGTGGAACTTCGCGAACGCGTCTGAAAAAGCAGGAGAACCCAGGGCACGAGTGGAGGGTTTAAGTTTCGGAGTCTGGCAGCCTTGCTGGCAGTGCGGTTGGGGGACTCTGCCGTCCTGGACAGACAGCCCGCGGTCCCAGCCTAGCCCTGGAGAAGCGGGGAGCTGTGGGGTGGGACAGGTGGGGGCGACCTGGAAGCCTCGGGCGTTTCCCTGCTTCTGCCTCGAGGTACTCAAAGCCTCAGGAACAGGTGGAGACCGGACTGGAAATAGCCTGGGGCTGGGGGAAGGGAGGTCAAGCCCTGGAAAGATAAACTAGTTGCGCTGAAAGGCGGAGTGCCCCGCTGGGGACCGGCTTTGCTGAGAGCTGGAGAGGAAGGTGAGGACGCTGGACTCGGCTGAAGGAGTAAACACGAGGCTGGGCCAACCCGCGCAGCTCCGTCCACCCAGCTCCACACACGGGACCATAAATACAGCAAAGAAGTCCGCTCCCCACTCCGGTGCCAGGCCTAACTGCAGATCCCGGGGCTGCCAGCCGAGGGCTTGCTTGGGCTGGGGAAGCCTCTGCATCAGCCAGTGACTAAACCGAGTCGCCTTCTCTAAGCGGCAGCATTGGCTGGCTGGAACCCGACTGGAGGAGGTGGGGGAGGAATGATGAAAGCTTATTGCCCCAGATTGGGTGGCCCCGTGCCTGTCCCTCATGACCTTTCAGGTGCTAAAGAAGGGGCCTCTCTTGGAGCAAAAACAGTTTGAAGGGCAGGCGTGGACCTCTGGAAGCATGAGCTGTAGCAAGACCAAGACGAAATAGGGGGATTCTGGATAAGCTAATAATTTGGTGACCTCAATATTCTTTATTAAAAATGTATTTACAAGAGAGAAACTTATTTTTCAGCAAATTGGATGTTCAGAACAAAGGTATATGTGTTTTCTGAACCAGCAAACGTGTTGAGAAGGTAAAATATTGAAGATTAATGTAATAGGGCCAGGCACAGTGGATCACACCTGTAACCCCAGCATTTTAGGAGGTTGAGGTGAAAGGACAGCTTGAGCCCAGGAGTTCGAGACCAGCTTGGCCAACATAGCAAGACCTTGGCTCTACAAAAATTTTAAAAATTAGCCAGGGCAGTTGTGCACACCTGTAGTCCCAGCTACTTGGAAGGCTGAGGTGGGAGGATCCCTTGAGCCCAGGAGTTGGAGATTACAACAAAAATTTAAAAAATTAGAGCAGTGGTGGACACCTGTAGTCCCAGTTACTTGGAAGGCTGAGGTGGGAGGATGGCTTGAGCCCAGGAGCTGGAGGTTTACAATGAGCTATGATGGTGCCACAGCCCTTCAGCCTGAACAACGCTGTCACTAAAACTAAAATTTATGTAATAGAATTAGTTACTCCTTCTCAGGGAATAGTATATCATTCAACAATGTGGTGCAACACTTGGCTTCACAATTGGGGCAGATTGTAACCACCAGTGTTCCAGTTTGGGATGGCACCTTTGCAATCTTCTTGTACACTTTGCAGTGGGAACTCAGTGCCCTTGAGAAGTCTTTTTCCTATTTTCACATTTGTGGGAGTTTGCCAGCCATGGGCCTGGAGACTCATGTGAAACAGCATTGCCTTTCCAATCGGTTGCCATAATGGTTTAGCTCCCTGGTGTGTGAGGCTGCTGGCTGGCCGGCCACCACCATGATCTGGCTTTACTTGCCTTAGTGGCGTTGAGGGGTCTAGTTAGGCCTCCCTAATTCCCTCTCCATGTTTTCTCAGTTTGCTTATTGATGCCTGAAACTTTTCATAAGCAGGTAAAAACTTTCCTTGCACAATCAGAAACTTAAAATGAGTGCATCCTGGCAGAAGTAACTTCTGGAGGCAAATTGGAAATGGAACGGTAGATGACCGACATTGAGCCTAATAGAGTGGATTTGTGTGGAGCCAGGAAAGAGAACATACACCCTGGGAGTAGCGTCTGCCTGGGGGAGGAGAGTTTTGACAGTTGATGACAGACTTATCCTCATGACAGTTTTGCTAAGAGCCAGCCTGGTTCATAGGACATTTGTAACATTTTTGTGTGTGTCAATTCAATGCAATGTTGGCCCCCTTGAAAAGTCATTAATGAATTATTGCTGAATGTTCTATTCTGTAATACAAAGCTATGCAATGTTTAAAAAAAAAAAAAAAAAAAAAAGAGATCATCAGGCTGTAAGCAGGAAACTGAAAGTAAGAGTCTCCCCCAGAAGCTTCACTATGCCTACAAGGACATTTCCACCAGCCTCCCATAAATGAACATGAATTAGACGAATTTGAGGTCACCTCCGAGAGGCAAAGCATACAGGTAGTGGTGGCCCAGGTGGCCGTAGCTTGGATTCTCCAGGGAGGCATTCATCTCTCAAATATCCAATCCCTGGCACAGAAGAATAAAGCACCACAGGGTCATGCCAGGGACATTTGGATAATCTTTTTTCTGAGGAGTGACAAGTTTGTGGATCAAGGCAAGACCCTGGTTTTCACCGACATGCTGGGGAGCCTGCATTCTCCCTGTTTTCTTCCTTGAAACCCATTCCTGCCTCTAACATTCTACCCTAGTCCTTAAGCTAGTACGAATTTACTTATTTGAGACAGAGTCTCACTCTTGTTACCCAGGCTGGAGTGTAGTGGGGTGATAATGACTTGCTGCAACCTCTGCCTGTGGGTTCAAGCAATTCTCCTGCCTCAGGCTCCTGAGAAGCTGGGATTACAGGCACCCACCACACCCAGCTAGTTTTTATATTTTTAGTAGAAAAGGGTTTCACCATGTTGGCCAGGCTGGTCTCAAAACCCTGACCTCAGGTTATCTGCTCGCCTCGGCCTCTCAAAGTGCTGGGATTACAGGCGTGAGCCACCGTGCCTGGCCAATAAGAATTAAAAACTAAAAATGAAATAACCTCCCCCAAACACTTGCTAATGCATTGTCAGGCATTGAAGAGAATTGCAGCAAATGACTCATTTTGTTTTAGGACAAGGAAGACACAATAGATGCTCTGTCTGCTTAAAACTCCATAGCAGTTTTTTCCCCAGCAGTCCAGTGAGAAGAGTTCTAGTCTAGCTTTCACCATCTGCTACTGGTTGGTCTGAGGAGGATGAGAACATGGCAGAATGGCTGGGAGGAAGGATACCTGTGTTGTAGTCCAAGCTCTGTCACTGATTACTTTTTTTTTTTTTTAACCTTTGCCTATACGCTGGTTTCCTGGGGCTGCTATAATAACTGAGCACCACCTACTTGGTGGCTTAAGTCCCAAGAATGTATTATCTTACAGTTGTGGAAGGTAGCAGTCCCCGACCAAGATGTCAGCAGGGTTGATTGCTTCTGAGGGCGAGAGGGACAATCTGTTTCTTGCCCTTCTCCCAGCTTCTGCTGGTTTGCTGACAGTTCTCCCCAGTCTCTGCCTTCATCTCCACATGAGGTTCTCCCTAAATGTATATCTGTGTCCAAATTTCTCCTTTTTAAAAAACTATTTTTGAGACAGAGTTTTGCTCTCGTTGCCCAGACTGGAGTGCAATGGCAGGATCTCAGCTCACCACAACCTCTGCCTCTCGGGTTCAAGTGATTCTCCTGCCTCAGCCTCCCAAGTAGCTGGGATTACAGGCATGTGCCACCACGCTCAGCTAATTTTGTGTTTTACTAGAGACAGGGTTTCTCCATGTTGGTCAGGTTGGTCTTGAACTCCTGACCTCAGGTGGTCCGCCCGCCTCAGCCTCCCAAAGTGCTGGGATTACAGGTGTGAGCCACCGCACCTGGCAATTTCTTGTTTTCATAAGAACATGTCATATTGGACTAGGGCTCATGCTCTTGACCTCACCTTAACTTGATTGTGTGCAATGACCCTATTTTTAAAATAAGGTCACATTTACAGGTAGGAGGTTAGGACTTCAACATTTTTGGGAGTGAAGACATAATTCAACCCTTAACATCCTTGGTAAATTTTGCTTTGGAAAATTAAAGGGTTTGACTGGCATTGTTCTGAGTCATGAATGCATTAGAATCGCCTAGGGAAACACTCCAAATACACACATTGTCTCCAACACAAAGGTGGTGATTCATGAAGTTTGGGGCAGCTGGAGTGTGGAAGCCCAGACTCTGGAGTGTTTCTAAATTTAGGTGTCAATATAGCTAGTAATGAATATGATGATAAGAAGTGATCTGTGCTTTATTTCTGTAATAAAATATCAAAGCAGTATTTAATGCTTCAAGGAAAGCAAGTCCTGCCTGAAAGACAGTTGACAATATCAGAATCAAAATATGCTTCCTGGCCACACATGGTGGCTTATCCCAGCACTTTGGGAGGCCAAGGCAGGCGGATCACTTGAGGTTGGGAGTTTGAGACCAGCCTGACTAACATGGAGAAACCCCATCTCTACTAAAATGCAAAAATTAGCCAGGCGTGGTGGTGCATGTTTGTAATGCCAGCTGCTCGGGAGGCTGAAGCAAGTGAATCCTTTCAACCCGGGAGGCGGAGGTTCTGGTGGGCCAAGATCGCGCCATTCCTCTGCCCTACTGTATATGTAAAAATGCAGATTTACTGAGCCACACTAAACCATGTATTCAGTGGAAGGCTGATCAAGTATTCAAAAGAATGCAACCTTTTGTCTCTTACCTACTTGTGACCTGGAAGCACCCCCACTTCCTGCTTCTCATTGTTCTGCCTTACTGGACCCAATGACTGTACATGTTGCACATATAGATTAGTGTCTCATGTCTCCCTGTAATGTATAAAAGCAAGCTCTACCCTGACCACTTTGGGCACCTGTTATCAGGACCTCCTGAGGCTGTGTCATGGGCATGTCCTTAATGTTAGCAAAATAAGCGTTCTAAATTGACTGAGACCTGACTTAGATATTTTGGGATCAGAATCCACAGTCACCATGGTGTGACAGTTGACTACAGCATTCAGTGCAGAGACGTGCTATACAGGTTTGTAGCCTGGGAGCAATAGGCTATACCATGTAACTTATGTGTGGAGTAGGCTATACCATCTAGGTTTTAAAAGGACACTCTATGGTGTTCAGACAAAGATGAAATCACTAAGGACAAATTTCTCAGAAAGTATGCACATCATTAGGAGATGCTTGAGTGTATTTTAAATGGTTAAAGCCTAGGAGAAAAAGAAACTCCTGTTACGATTTAATAACAAAGCTTAATAGGGTTAACATATTTGATCTAATCTAAGATACCAGTGATTAAAAGACATTATTTTATGCATCATCACAAATAGGTTGCCAGTTAAACCAACTTTATGAATAACAATAGAAGTGTGAATTTACTTCTATTAATGCCAGGGAAATAAAATGAAAATGAATTACGGTTTTGACAAGTTAAAGTAAAAAAGGAGGAGGCCACTAGCCTAAGGTCTTCCCTAAGCAAACGGAAACCGAACTTAGAGGCATTTAAACTAACAAATTAACAAACCAAACACAGTCAAGGACAAAAAGCCCAGCCGCCAGGTGGCTGTATGGTGAGTGACACCGAGGGAACCATCCCATAATATGCAGTCGCCTAGCTGGAGCCAAGGAGAAACCTCAGTTAGCCCCAAGCCCTGTTTTCCTTTCTGGTGCTTCAGCCATGATTCATGAATCATTCCTTTGCTGAAATAACTGTTTTATTTTGCCTGAAATTCTTCTAACCCCTAAACCCTAACCCTAACCCTAACCATACGTTTGCAATGATGTCAGTGTTATTAAAAGTGCCATATTGGCAGGGTCGCGTGGGTAGTATGGATTTTATATTAACATTTTTGTACTGAGGCTTTGCATTAGCATTACAGGCGTTTTCTATGTGAGCACTGTGGGTGTTGTATTCGTATTTTGGATGTCACATATGCCTAAGGAACACTCTGTTTTGAGGCTGCAGTGTGGACCTCACACTCGCACTTCACCTGCCTGGCCTTGGGTGGGGAGAACCTCGGTGTGCAGGATTCGGAGGCTTTTGGTGTCCAGTTTTCCTCACGGAGACGTTCTTTTTTTTTTTTTTAATTTACTG